>VZTA01005001.1:0-41933 GCA_013398855.1 Mohoua ochrocephala | reverse complement strand
TTTGTTTCCAAACCAGCACACATATAAAACCTGTTTCATATCTTTCTCAACTTCAATAATTTGCTGATTGACAACCAGCACATGCAACTGATTGATACAAAAGCCCTGTAACCATCTGACTGAAGCCTATGGAGGTGCATTTACACATCTGGATGCATGTATCACAGAATGAAAATAAAACTAGGAAAGGAAGCTAGGTAGGAAACAATCAAACATTTCTGAGTAAAAAGGATTCAAAAGTAAGATGCTTGACAAAAGAGTTGGACATTTCAAGGGTTTTGATGAAATGTTGCCAAAAATCTGTATTTCGGAGTGATAAATGTGCAGCAGAATTTACTTTTATCCATAACCATCTGTCTGGTGTCATCTGTCCCTTGATGCTTAGTCACAGAGCACGGGACTGCCACAGTATTTGACTGACACCACATGGAAAGTCTCATTCGCACACGCTGGGGGTAAAGATGATCTGTATCATCTACTGCAGACCACGGCAAAGGCTGCTTAATGAGCTCTGACTGGACTCGTGGGTCAGCATGGCACGGTAAAGGCCTGGGAAGCGCTTCTGCTGGGCCTGCAGGAGAGAGACAGCTTGAGGGGAGGAGGCAACCGAGGGAGAGGAGCATCAGCTTCTCTGAGCACAGGTTGCAACAGCAGCGAGTTAGGAAAAGAGAGCTCCTGCATAAAGTTAAGCAGCAATCAGTGCTTAGCAGGGAAGAGCATTAAACAGAAGTCAGATGGCAAAGTGACACCAGAATTTTTAACTTAAGGACTTCAGGAAATCTTACCATAACCCTCCTGTCCCAGAAAGGTATTCACCAGAACAATGCAAACAATCTCCTATCACTGCCAAATGGCAGGAGAAAAGGATGGAACTGAGGGGATTTATTTTAAGTTTGGAACATGGAACCAAAGAACTAAAACAAGCACAGAAACAGACAAGAACCCTGACAGTTAAAGGAAAAGAAAGCAGGTATTTTAATTGCTGCTTTCCAGACAACATCAACAGCACCATGGAGTCATACCAGTACTATGGCAGAACTACTGTCAGGTTATCCTACAGGTATTTCACAGCAGAAAGGCCAAAGGAAGTAACGTCCACAAGTGTACAAGTATTTTGGGGATGAGACATTGAGAATAAAAATGCTTTTGTTGTGTGTATTTGAAGCATATTTATGAAAGTCCTGTGTTCAGAAAAGGTACATGACCTTAAAAATTATCAACCGTTTCACAGTTTTATGTAAGCATAAAAGACAAACTTGCAGGGTAAGAGACATGACTATTTTGTGAAGGAAAACAGGAGTAGAGGTATGGATGTGAAAAGACAGGAAAATAACTCTTGGCATAACAAAGCTTAGTTAGGGAAGAGGAAGAGAAGACTTAAAATAAGAACAGAAAACAGTAAGCGGAATTAACAGTAATAAAAGGGGAATAGATAAAAATGAAAGAAAACGAATATTTAAAAAAAAAAAAAGGTAATTTCTAGAAATTGTATGCTTAAGAAAGAGTAGCTGCCCACTGAGAAACAGATGTGTCTTTTGCAGGAATGATCACCTTATGTTACTAAGCCGTAAAAGAATCTGACATATTAACTCTATTCAGGGTATTAAAAATATGTGTGGGAAAATGGAAAAAAATTACAAAAGCTTTGTGCAGCAAACGTGCTGTCCAACATGTGAAAGTGTAGCTAAACAAGAAGCCATAAAACAGCCGGAAGCCAACAGGATCCTGCCTGAGGTTTACCACTGTTTCTCCCACCGTCACACGGCTCTCTGGGATGGCATTTAATGTAAACTGTGCTTTTGCACTCTACTATTTCCTTCTCACCCTGTGCCAGCACATAGATGGATGAGTCAACTTAAAGATCACTGATCATTGCTTGCTTAAACCCATTTTCGCTGCCACACCTATACTTATGTGTGTTTTATATCCATTTTACATACTGCCATACTTTCTATTATCCCTATTCTGCACAGCAGAAAACAAGAAAACAATGTGCTTTCCTATGGGAGTGTTAAGGGGAGAAAATGTGAAAGATTACTGTTTCAGTCTTTCTGTGACATACTGGTTTCAGACTCAACGATTCCTAGCGCTGAAAACTTACTGTGCCTTTTTTTTTTTTTTATTGCAATGCCTTAGCACATAATGTGTTACGTCAGGATTTCTGGTTTTGCGGATAAGGATTTTTTGATTAGAAGGTGCAGCACAGGGCACCTCCCCTGCTCCTGCTTAGGTTCTCTTCATTACATGAATGTCAAAGGCTTACTTTAGCCTTTGTTACCCTCTTTTGATTTCTGTACTACAGGGATACACATTTTCTGTATTCATATGATTCTTACTGGTGTTAATGGGCCATTAAAAATCCTGGGAGTAATCTTAGATAATCTCTCTCCATTGCTTGTACCTGAAACTCAGCTGTTATTTTCTTCTTACAAAAGAGAAACAGCATTCTAGCACAAATGCTCAAAAACATCCTAGGGATTTAATTTTAATCCCAATGAAACGGAAGTCAATTGAAAATTCTCAGTCAAGTCAGGCTTTCATTGTAAAAATAATTAGTTTAAATTTTGTCACAAATGTTGACAGCTTTTCAAGTTGTAACATTCATAGCACAGTTATTACCATAACTATAAAAATTCATGCAGAAGGACATATTTCAGGATTCTGCAAAGGTTTCTTACATAAAATCCACCTGAACCATTTTGTCAACTGCTATCAAGACCCCCCCCAAACTATGCTGTTTTTCATACTCATTAAAAATTCCTTCAAGTTTTTGAACAAGCAAAGGGTACATTATCAAATTATGAACACATGCCACTTCATCATTTAGAAATGAAAATGACATTAAAAAAATATCTAAGCGGTATCATTTTAAACTTGACTACTTCCAAGACAATCTCAGAATAACAAGGGCCAAATTACATACTAAATACGTCAGGTTAATACAATGAAAATATTTTTTAATAAAGAATGAAGAAACAATCACACACAAATGAAGTTTTAGTAATTGTGTTTAAAAAAAAGACAGTGAAAACTGGACATAAAAATGAAACCCTAATCAGACAGTACAGGCACCTTTCAAAAAATTATAGTTGAACTACAGAATAGATTTCTATGGAGATATTCCAAACAAAATTATGAAAGAGAAACAAGGAAAAAAAAGCAACAGAAAACCCAATCACAGTTATACCAAATAATCTACTTAAAGATATGCAGAAAATCCCTATTAGCAGCCCTCTTTATTGCTTGTTTTCTTGATTGTGCTAGGGTTTTTGTCTTTTTTTTTTAAATGATCAATTAATAAAACAAAAGCAATGTGGATTTTTTTTTTTCTGAAATCTGATTATTATTATAAGCATGGAAATGCTAATCATATTCATTTTTCTGTTCTCACAAGTGAGGGTTTTTTGTTTGTTTGAGACTGTACACTTAATAAAAATTTCTCAAACTTACAGGAAAACACTAGGACAGAAACACTGAGCGGCTAAAGATGGAAGGGGCTTCTGAAGATCATCTAATTCAAATATCCGTGCAAATCATAAAATGTTAAGGTGTTGGAATGGACCCTACAGATCATCCAATCCCAACCTCTCCCTCCATGGGCAAGAACACCTCTCACTAGACCAGGCTGCTCTGCTCAGGATCACGTGCAATCAAGTTTTGAGTATTGTCAATGATGGAAATCTTGGACGAACCAATTTGGGGCCTTTTCCAGTGTTTGACCACCCTCACTGTGAAAAATAAAAAATAAGCCTTGTTCAACTGAATTTCCTGTGTTGCAGTTTGTGTTCATTGCTTTTTCCAGTGGGCACTTCTGAGAACACTCTGGCTCAGTCTTCATTGCCAGCTGCCAGCTGGGAATTTTTCCACATTGGTAAGACTGCTCTGAGTCTTCTCTTCTTTAGCTCTACAGTCACAGCTCTCTCAGCCTCTTCTCATATGCCAGATGTTCCATGTCCTTGATCTCTTTGGCCCTTTTCTGGAGAGCACAGGACTGCACACAGGACTCCAGATGCTGCCTCGCTATGCAGTGCTGAGCAGAGGGGCAGCATCCCCTCCCTCCACCTGCTGGCAATGCTCTTGCTAATGCACCTGAGAGAGTTGCCATCTTTAGCCCCAAGGCTGCATTGCTGGCTCAGTTCAACTTGGTGTCCACTAGGACCTGCAGGTCCTTTTCTGTAAAGTTGCTTTCCACCCTGCCGGCCTCCAGCCTCTACAGGTGTCTGGAGTTATTCCTTCCCAGGTGCAGGACTGTGCACTTCACATCAGCCTATTTTCCAGCCAGTGCCAGTCCCTCTGAAAGGCAGCACAGCCATCTGATATTATCAGCCAGTCCTCCCAGTTTTGTACCATCTGTAAACTTGCTGAGGGCTTTCTGTCCCATCATCCAGGTCATCAGATAGTAAACAGTACTGGATCCATTACTGATTTTCTCACTATAGCACTAGGGACCATCCTCAACTTGGACGTCATGCCACAGATCACAACTCTTTTAACTCTGGCCAGTTTTAAATTCCACCTTCCCATTCATCAAGTCCATACTCCATCAGTTTGTCTATGAGGATATGATGGGAGCCAGCGTCAAAAAAAATTGCTATATGCAAGATAAACATCCACTCTTAGCCCCCCATCCACCAATCCAATGACTTCACTATGGATGACTATGATGTTGGAAAGATGAAATTTCCCCATTATAAATCTTCAGAACACCTTGTTATCTATCACATGTTTGGAAGTGGCTTCCAGGTGAATTTGCTCTATTACCTCTCCAAGGATTTTGCCAAGGATCCACATTTATTGCCCTTCTGAAAGCCAGGCTCTCCTCCATTCCCAACAGCAATGATGTTTCAAAAATTATCAGGAGAGGCCTTGCAATAACATCAGCCAGCTCCCTCACCACTTGTGAATACCTTCTATGAGCTCCCGTTCACTTGTGTGTGTCTGGTCTGTTTAAGTGTTCTGTAACCCAATTCTCCTCCAACAAGTCAAAGTCTTGCTGGCTGCAGATTTTCCCACTGGTATAGGGCACCTGGCTTTGCAGATGCATTAGACCATTACAGGTGAAGAAGGCACTGAGTACTCCGACCTTTTCCATATCCTTCATCAGATTCTTCGTCCAACTCAGCAGTGTCCTTTTGCTGCTGCTGATGTACCTGTAGAATCCTTTCCTGTTACCCTTCGTGCCCCCATGAGATTCAACTCCAGGTGGGCTTTGGCTTTCATAACCCAATTCTTACATGATGATACAGCACCTCTACATTCCTCTCAGGTCACCTGTCCCTGCTTTCACCTCTTGTCGGCTTCCTTTTTGTATTTGAATTCAGTGAGAAGCTCCTTGCTCATCATGCAGGCCTTCTGCTGTCTTTGCTTGTTGGGATGGACTATTCTTGAGCTTAGGGGAGGTGATCCTTGAAAATCAACAAGGGGATCTCTCCTAGACACCTCTTCTCTCCAGGACTTATATGAATCCCATGGGATTCTTTCAAGCTGATGTCTGCACAGCTCAAAGTCTGCTTGCCAGAACCCTGAAGTCAGGATGCTGCTTTTTATCTTCTTCTCTCCTCCAAGGGGCTTGAACACCCATCATCACGTGATTGAGTAAGGGAAAGAAAAGTGACTGAGAATATTGTCATCAAATCTGGAAAAACTACAAATGTTTATTAAAACTTATAGGTAAATACAAGTTCTTATCAGAAAATAGGCAGTTGATGAAGAAGTAAAGGAAGCTCTTGCATTTGGAAAAAATTATTATTTTAAAACATTTTTAAATTCCAATTTCAACTTAAAGTCATTTATGTTACTTACATCATTCAAAGCATTCCTTTCCCTGCTAAAGCCTCAAAGCAGTCCCTAACTAGTTTGGTTAGGTTACAACATAATTTTGAAATATCAGTATCGACAAAGTCAAAGTAAGCTCCAACTCTTGCCATTCTCCTCCAGGAAATAGGAAATGAACATTCTGAATGACTAGTCCTGCAGTTTCAGCAAGAAATTATAACATTTTCAGTACACACACATACACACACACACACACACATATACACGTGGGTATATTTCTACTTTTTTCCCCACAGAAAAATACACACACATGGAACACACATAAGGTAAAGTAGTTAAGCCTTATATGATCTTGTTAGGATAGTGAAAAAAGATAGACTTTTACAACATGATGAGTTGGAAAGACCAGGTTATCATACTGAAAATTTTGTCCAGTGAGAGCACCACACCGCTATGATCAGATCCGGTCAGGCACTTCAGCTCTTTGTGTAAGGACCTCTAAGTGCATATGAAGACTGGAACTCCACATTTGAAATCAGCTCTGTGGACTCCTATGGATTTTTTTAGGCATTAGATTTCACTTGCTATGTTCTTACATAGCAGCGTATTAGAGAATTGTTTGAAATAATTTTGAAATCACGCAAAAATATGCAAAATGTGGTATAACTGTAAAAATTCTTGGTTCTAATTTTATTTGTAATAGCCACTTCTAAGGTCATAAATTGCCTGTCAGTCTGTAAGTGAAAGACAGATTTTCCTCCATGTTATGTTCTTGCTTCCATCCAAGGGTCATAAAATTAGCTCACTCCATAGAGAAGATAATGGATATGATAGATAATTGGCTCTCTCTAGAATTGCTAAGTCTATGGTCATAAGAGGATACACCAGCTAGCAAAATAACAGCCTGAGGTGTCGTTTTTACTCTAAGAAATGTTTAAGACTGTAATGTAAAATGAAGGATACAGTAGTCAAGAATAAGGTATTTGTCAACTGAGAGTAGATGGGACCCAGTAACTGCAATTGACCATTTCTCTACTTCATCAGCAGTGAATAAACGAGGAGTTTTGGGAGTTAGATAATAGAAATCTGTTCAAGTTAACTTAGGGTAAAATTCTGAAATAAACCTGCAAGGAGACTCAGATTGCCTAGTTGCTCTAACATGCTAGCACAAAAAGGCAAGTGTATTCTCATTTTTTCAACCAGGTGTCTCTACATAAAATATGAGCACAGAGCATATGGAAACAAGCACAGTGGTATAAGCATATTCTGTCACCCTTTAAAAACCAGGGTTTGGAAACTCTGGCTTGAGGGAGAACTTAGAACAGCTTATTTAGTATTAGGCAGTAACGTTAAAACAGATGAGAGATAAAACTGCATGTTCCAGGGCATCCATGTCAGTGGCATCTACCTGATTAACTACTTGCCCTTCTGACAGACATTTATTTTTACATTTTTTTAAAAAGGGGTTTCAGCATAACTGAGCATTTGATAAAGGGTGGGAACAACAGTTATAAAAGTAAGAAATTATTTTAAAAAATATTTTAAAACATCAATAAAAATAACAAGAATATTTTCATTAGTCTGTATCTTATAAAATGCAGCTTGTAGTTAAATAAGAAATTATTGAATTGCAGTTCCAAAATTAATTTTTCATTTTCCATTATATGTGTCCAACATATCTTAGGACTGGAACAGTTAATTGTTTGTGAACAGCTGCAGTGCCTTTTACAGTCAAAAGCAATATGAACAAATCTTTTAAAAGTTACGGAGGTAGAAAAGGGATTACTAATCCTCCTGCTGAGTGGATTTACTGATTGTACATTGCACACAATAACTAGAACCTTAATTATGGACCAAAATCCCTTGTTCTGTCTGTAGAGAGGTACAGAGATAACATACACCAGATTCCAGGTACTTTACCAAAATCCCTAAGATAAGAACATATTTATAGCAACCTCCCTGAGGTTTCAGTGAACACAGATAGTGATCCCCAAAGAACTCAGAGATTAACCACCCTTTGAAGGTGCCTCTCATGCGAGATATGTCCTAAAGCAGTAACACAAAAGACAAATGCTGCAATAGCCATTTTGGGTAAATACTTCCTATATATTAGAGCTAAACTATAGGGAAGCTTTTTTTAAAAAATTAACCCATTCAAAAATAAAACTTCCAAAAACATCATTTCAAAATAAACAAGTTGTGAGGAAATCATAAGTTGGCATTACGATCTCATGATAGGCAAAGGCCAGCCTCACTATCAAAGAGGAGGAAATACGAGTAAGACAGAAAGAGGCACTAAACAAAGAGGAAACTAATTTCGTTTGAAATGGTACAAAAGGGCAGAAGGAGCAATGAATGGAAAAGTGAAGAAGAAAACAACGATATCTCACAGCCTGTTCATAAATCACAGGCCTCCTTAGCTCAACCACTTTATGTTCTCTTCACATAGTATCCATCCAACTTAGGTTTGTCATGGCTGAACATTCCTAATTGTGAAGATCAGATAAAGAGGACAACAAATAGTTTTCACTTTCTTCAGACATGTTCAAGTCACACATACTTTGCAAGGACATCTTCCCAGGGTAGAAGATGAGCTGTGAACCCAGTCATTAACCCCGGTTGAACAACTAGAACTATGCTCGTTCCACCAGCAGCACATTTTCTCCAAGCATATGTATTCAGTGATAACCCTCATCACTCAGAAATATATCCCTGAAAAACTTTAGCTGGAGACAGTGAAGTACAAGTGAAAACTTGACAACACAGTACTGTGCCAGCTGTGTCATGCATGCCATCACCAGCGTCATGAACATACAATCCTAGTGCACACAAAAATCTAATTTTTAAAACTATCAAAATTAGCAAGTAGGCATACCTAATGTGTATGTAACTGTTACCCAAACATACAAACAGCCAGTGACTACCGTAAATGTGGCTTACATTTTCACCTGTAAAGGATTACTTACATTTAAAGTGTCTGTTTCCAGAGTTTTTCGAGAACTGCAAATTATAGCATTATATAATTCCAATTTTGATCCTGAATTTGCTTGTACAACTTCCTAACTTAATATATCTAAAGACGTAAAAACGATGGAGTCAAGATGCCCTAAATAAAAATGAGCACTCCCCAAAAGATAAATTATCTCTTAAATGAAAAAGTCTTTGTTTGATGCTCAGAAATGCAGCAAGTTTCCACCTTGACAATCTCCAATAATATCTTCTCTCCTGCTTTTCCTAACTTCTCTCTACCAAAGCATTTCTGCAGGTGTCTGAATAGTTACCTACACCTGCTCCAACATAAGTTGCCTCTGGTCTTGTTTGCTTGCTTGTTTGGGTATTTTTTTTCTTTTTAATTACCACAAAATGTCACTGTCTTTAGTGCATAAGGTAGATTTTCTTTTTTGACATACCCTTAAGAAAGGCCTTTCAACATGCCAGTATTTCTGACTCAGTTCTCTCCATGTTAAATAAGGGATAATTCATATTCCATGTACAAAAAGAGCTTTTTTTTTTTTTTTAATTGGAACATTATTCTGGGGAATTATGTTAGGTTTACATGTGAAAAGCATCCCAAATTATTATGTAGGCAGAAATAAAAGTGTGAGCATTCTTCTGAATATTTACATTTGTCCCACATGAATACAGAAATAACTCTTCCCATTACAGTTTGTGTTATTCACATCACTGGCACAGAATTCCAAAACAGGACAGCCAATTCACAATACAAGCAGACATTCTCCTAATCATATTCTTCCCCACTACAATGCTCAGCTTTTACTCTGCAGTACTCAGACTGCCTCAAGATGGATATTTTTCTACGGGTTTTGTTTGTTTCTTCCAGAGAAAACAATGTTTCTGTGTGCTTGTTTGACATCTTTCTACTGGCTTGTTTTCATACATCTTGAGATAGGAGTAGTTTGGAGAGAAAAAAATAAGCAAAACGAGACAAAGAAAAGAACATCATCCCTATTAAAGCAATAACATAGCCTACAACCAGGGGTTGTCACTTCTTCACAGAGAAGAAACTGTCAGAATTCTTTTTGGAAGATATTGATGACACTGCTATGGGGGTCCCCACTCTAAGGAAGAGCAACTTTCCTTAAGATGGCAAATCCACCCTAGCAACACAGCCAAAGGGAAGTACAGATCATATCTAAATGGAATTAGTGAGTTTAAGCTGATTATTTTAAAGAAGCTTCTGTGAGTGGGAAAAATAAGACTGCAATAAGCAACATATACATTGACACGAATTGTGTTCTCCTACACTACATGATTTCCATCATGAATTTCAATAGTGCCAAAACAATTCTTACATCTGAGAATGGAAAGAATATAAATTTAGAATACTGAAAATATTCAGTGCTCTGAAACCTGTTCTCAAATTAGATAAGATCATGGAAGACCAGCAATAGGATTCAGCCCTCTACATTTTTGTTTTCTAGGCAAACACTGCTTTCTATTATAAAATGTTCTCAATCACCAACAGAGAATTTACTGTAAGTATTTTAAATTATTCTAAAAATTATTAAGAAATTATTTCATTATTAAAAGATACTGCATATTCCTCAGGACTTAAAACATTAGTATCCTATGACAAAATATGGCAGTATGTCCCAATTATTTACTGGTGAATAAAGAAGTAAGTTTTGAGTCATTCTTGTACACTCCTGCTGATATTTTGCTTTGTAGAGAGACCTTAAAGGTCATCTAGTTCCAACACCCCTCCACAGGCAGGTATGCCACCCACTAGAGCAGGCTGGTCAAGGCCCCATCAGCCTGACCTTAAACACTTCCAGTAATGGGGCATCCACAACTTCTCTAGGAAACCTGTTCTAGTGCCTCACCACCCTCACAGTAAAGAGATTCTTAACATCTAATCTAAATCTCTTTTAGTTTAAAATCATCAACCCTTGTCTTATCACTACGTGTCCATGCAAAAATGGCTCTCCTCCTTTTTTGTAAGCTCCCTTGAGATTCTGGAAGGCAACACTAAAGTTTCCCCAGAGCCCAGACTGTTCTCTTCTCTAGGCTGAACAACCCCAACTCCCTCAGCCTGTCTTCACAGGAGAGGTGGTCCAGCCCTCTGATCCTCTATGTGGCCCTACTCTGGACCTCCTCTCATAGGTCCACGTCTTTCTTGTGCTGGGAAGCCCAGAGCTGGATGCAGCACTCCAGGAGGGGTCTCGCCAGAGGGGAGCAGAGGGGCAGAATCCCCTCCCTTACCCTCCTGGCCACGCTGCTTTGGATGCAGCCCAGGATGTGGCTGGCTTTCTGGGTTGCAAGTGCACACTCTTGGCTCATGTCCAGCTTTTCATCCTATCTCAGGTCCATCCTGTCTCCACAGGACCTCATCCTTCAGCCAAGTCATCCTTTCTTAACATCAACTATGCACATCTCCATCCATTAGGATAATGTAAAATGCAGTGTGCAGACTGAAAGTCTTAGCCCTTGCCCGAGTCCTTGGTCATCATCCCACAAAAAGAATATAAAGACACAGCATAAATGCTGCATGAATATCTGAATTTTGCAAAGCAGTCTCACGGATTTATTTCAGTAGCTTAATTATAACATAACAGCAGCTTACTAGGGTGGGTCAGACTGGAGGTCAGATTGAGTATGTGTCGACAAACGCATGTTAAACCATTTTAGGAGATTAATTTAAAAACAAAGAGGGCATCATAAATTTTAAATAACACTAACCATAGTAAGGTCAGGTTTCACAGTCAAATAGAAATCTTCTACTCACACACAGGCAAATTTGTAAAACCACCATACACAGGCAGATTTGTAAAATCACCACAATTGTTTCAGTTCTTATGAGGATGCACGTTATGGCTAAAATGAAGAGCTGCCACTGTCCTAAAAAATACAACAAATACATCAAATGGGAAAATACGGCTACCTGTAAAAAACAGGTGATCTAACAAATTAGGTGACCTGTGAGTGATTCAAAACTTGCTCAAGACTGAACTCAGCAAAGCACTTTAGTATGTACCCAGGATTTAACAAGAGCACTACTGAAATCCAGTCCTACTCCTGAAATCAACAGCTTGGCACAGGCCACCAGTGCCTGGCCGGGTGTGCCACGCATGGGGACCTCCACCTCACTCTGCCTGCAGGATCTCAAGTGGGCTTTTGGACCACAACAAGCCCCAGCAGACTGTGGGGAGCGGCAGGGGCACATGCAGAGCTGGAGCAACCACACCTCCAGCCAGGGATGGAAATGTGGTGTGGGTCAAAAGGGATTGTTTAGAAGTTTGTCAGTCATACCAACACTGAAAGGGTAAGGACAGACAGGAATGAGCAAACCTTAGAAGCGAACTATACTTATGGAAGAACAAGCCTTATGCTAGAGAACACACCCTCTAAAAACACGAGTGAATTAATTGGCAGTAAACTACTCCAGAGCGTTCAGAGCCCCTGTTCTGTAATTTTGCACCCCACTTGATGGATTGTTCACAAAGCTAACAGAGAGAACAGATTACTAGAAAAGGGGAAGGATGCTGAAAGGAAAAGCAATGACAAAATGCAAATAAATGGCAGATCACCAGCCTAACAAGCACAGATGTGAGAGGTCAACAGACCAAAGGAACTAAAAAAGAACAGCATAAGGAAGAAAGTAAGATTAAAGCATATCTTGGCAAAGTAGCTATTAAAGAGAGAAAAAATAAAAATCCTAAAAGATAGGAAAGTCATTAGAAATCAGCAAAAAACAGACATTATAAATTGCAAAAATCTGAGAAAGTAAAATAAAACCAGAATTAAGATAGGCTTTTAAAATTATGACAGTTGCCATCAGATAGCAATAGAGTACAACTGACAACACCTCAGGCCACTGATGTTAATTAACAAATCATGGAATAGCAGGAAAATTCCAAATGACTGTTACAAGCACACTGTTGCCCTTAGATAAGCAAATAGGACATCCTAGGTAACTACAAACAGATTACTATCTATTATATACAAGTAAAATAATCATCATTCTCTGGTATTAATACATTGGAAACAAAGTCACCAAAGTTAAAGGAAAACCAACTTCTCGAAGTGACCTTTATTTCTTGGAGAAATTCACAAATCGGTTTGATAAAGTGAGTGTATAATGGAATTTATTTGCTCTATATATGTTGATAAATTTGAAAAATCTGCAGTGACCTGGTGAATCAAGTGGTTCCATGAGCAGCAAAACTGATCTTGCTTGGTTTTACAAAGATTTCCATCCAATATCCTCATAAAAAGCCTTTTTTTAATGTCTTCCATTCACCATGTTCTCCCTTTCTAAGGGTCTCCTAGCATTCCTTGGGTTCCACTCCTTCCACAGGACTGGGCAAGCAGCTGGACACAAGCACATGCACCAGGTGTCCATGAGAGTAAGTGTCACCAGCCTCACCACAGCCACGAGAGTCTTGTAAAGGCACTTTACTGCCCCTACTAAAGTAACCAGTTCAGCTTTCTCTAACATGCGACATTTTCACACAGGCTTCACTTGTTTGACAGTAACAATTAAACAGTCACCAAGGGAAACCAAAGGAAAGAGGAAGGAGGGCTAAGGCACAATTAGATCAATGGACTCAAAATTGGCACACATGGCTAATATTTAGGTTAAAAATAAAGGCCACCAAGATGGCTTGTAAGAAACAAAACTTAATTGAATGATTAAGAAAAAACCTTCATTGAGGAGTTATAATTTAATAGTGTGATTTTTGATAAAGGATATAAAAAGCTATATTTCAAAGAATATGTACAGCAGAATCGAGAAGACGCTTTGTGAAGAAGCAAGTTAAAATGATTGCCCAACTCAACATTGCAATCCAATGCAACATACTTATAAGAAATCTTTAATATGAGTGACAGCTGATAACTATGTAGTGTCTCTGCACAGCACAGGTAAGGCCTAAAACACTCCATTAATTTAAGGTGATATGTATTAAAAAAAATTAAAATTATAAAACAGAGTAAAAGACTATAAAAATTGCCTTCAAGAACTCAATAATGAGAAAAAACATGTGAAACTTTTTAATTTTAATGTATCAATCAATGATAATAAATAATTTGATAGGGATATTTATTTAAGTATTGCCAAAATATTGCTAGTCTAAGTTACAAAATTTTTTATTCATGGATATTCCTGAGCTCTTGAATGTGTGGGTTTCTTGTTTAAGTTTTTTTAGACTTTGGCATCCTTTTCATTTAATGTTAATCAGTATGGTTTCCCCAAACTGTATCATTACATCTCTCCAGTCATCTAAAAAATGATGACATAAATTCTTCATTAAAAACCCATTCCATTTCTTGATTCCCATTTCAATTCTATCAGTTATGGATAGTTAGACAGAAATCTGCAGAGCTTCATAAAGTAGAAGATGCAAACAGGAAAAAAATGTTCCTCAAATATCACATCGAATAGCCAATTCTGTACATTTCATACAGGTCGTTTGTCCTGAAAGCTGCTTTTTGGTGAATACTGACTAAAAAACCCTGGAAATGAGCAGGACAGTAAAATGAAAAAAGTTAGGCATTTGTATGAGCTGTGTCCACTGCCTTACTGCCTCTCTTACCAGGGCAGACAAAAAATGTCCAAGTAGAAGGATGCTAATGTCACTCTTCTTCATAATTTCAATTACACAAACACTATTATCCTATGACTGCAAGAAAATGAAAACTCTTTCAACTAGTAATTTTCTATTCTGCATATAAAACATTTAAATTCACCACTCAAGATCTCCAGGATGTCCCCGAGGAGTTGGTAAGAGTCCATTAACTGAAGCCAAAAGAAATAATTTGCTGTGAAAGAACAAAAGGCAAGGAACGAGCCCCTCTCTCATTCCCCAAATTCCCTGAAAACCGAGGTGAAACTCTCACTTGTCTGCAATACCGAGGGAAGTTGTAGCTTGTCTGTGCTTCAGTTGGCTGCTGACTGCTCCTGCAGTCATTAGCCTTAGAAACGCCTGGCTTTTCTCACGGGCATAGGGATCTTCAAACTGCGGAAGCAACAACAGCAGGTAAGCCAAGGAAATGTATCACCACTCCATGTACAGCTTTTAGAGTCTGCACAAGGAGAGAAGGCATGGCAGCCTGGGTTTATGTGCAGATGGTCCCAGATAACATCTATTACCTTCACAGGCCTTCAACTCTTTAGTGGAAAAGTCTATCTCATCAACAAACATCATAGTCAAGCATAATCTGAAATCCATCACTGGTCAGTAAAACGTAGGGGAAAAAAAAAGAAAAAAAGAGCCAAGTGCTTTGGACTACATTCTTATAATCTATCTTTCTACATACACTTTTTGGTTTTGGTTTTTAAATTTACATGATATTTGCTGGGTTAGCCAAGTAAGTATGATAAACACATTTGGAAGAGGCAGATTAGATAAATACAGCTATTAGCAAAAAAATTAGTGAGTGGTTTATTGCATAGAATGCGTTTAGTCTGGAAGAATTTGCATTATGGCTTAATTTAAAACTGCATTTTCAAGAAGTAGTTTCCCATATTTATAATGAACCATTTTAAAAAAGAAGACACAAATCCAATGAATATTGTGGCAGTTTTCAGTTCTGCTTTACCTTTACGCACACGAAGACGGTAATAACATAGTACAGTATCTGAGTATGAGAATAATCTGAGAATAATAATAACATGGTCCAGAAAGAACTCTTGGTATATAATGCAGTGGAACATAATTGGATTTCATATTTCTGTCACTTGATCAATTTGTAAAAGATCCAACTGAATCAAAAAGTCATCCACAAAATATAATGAAGACTTTAGAGCAGGAAAAAAGAGAACTGTCAATATTTCACTGACACTGCTGCAGCACTATCATTATCAGCACTCTCACTCTTCTCTTCATTAATCTTCCTCCTCCTAGAACGAAACACTTGGATTCCCCTATCTTACATCCATGCATGGTGACAGCTGTGTGAAGTCTTTGTGCCTGGCTGCCTGTATTTCCACAACCATTTGCATTTTGTTTAAAAAGCTGTATTAGAGATTTGTAATGGACTTATTCAATGAAATATTACTATAAGCTAGTTGTCAGATCATTTGGACACATGGCATTGTCATCTCATCCTTCTGTGCTTGTTTTACTGCCTCTTCATACTGTAAATCCCCAGTTGGGATTCCAGGAACGTTCCCAGAACAGAACAGACTGACACCAAAGGAATCTCTTACCCACTAAGATTTGTCTTGGATCAACTTTAATTAGCCTCATGGTATTTGTATAATCCAACATTCAATTGAAAGCACTTTAAAGGGCAATACCGTTTCATGATCCCCCATCTGACCAGTGATCAAAGTCTGGAAACTACTACTGCAAGCACCACAGTTGGAGCTTTCCTTTCAGTGCCACTCTGCAGCAGGACACCGCTCTGCACAAATTACACTGCAGTGATAGCCCAACTAGATGGTATTATCTACACGTTATAGAATTATATTCTATACTGAAAAGGAATTATTTTGTCATATACATGGAAGAGCTCACTAAATTAGTCAAATACACCAAGCCTGAGTGCCTCCATAAGTAAATAAACAGATTCAAAGACTGAGAAATGTATTTTCATAGAAGTTATTTTGTTGGCAATATAGAAGGAATTGTAAGAAAAAGTTATGTATAGACCGAAAAGAGTATAGTGTACTTTTTTGTAAAGTGTACTAAATCCAACCAAATCACTCTTCCACAAAAATACATCACTAAGGATCTAAGAGACCATATTCAGTATTTGATACAAGTCTAAAATGAAAAAAACCCCTTAAATCTCCAATACAGAGTTATGTGCTATGTCACAGTACAATAGACAGACTAAATATCACATACTGGCAGACTCTCTATACCATATTTTTTTTCTTATTAACTGCAGATACCAGTATTTTCAATGGTCTAATGTGTAATTAATGTGGCATTCTTCCAATTAAGGTGAGAAACACTAATTATATTGGATTGTATCAAAAACTTTGCATTTTTAAAGTGTTTCTCCATCCAAGGTTAAAAATCTAGCACCAGCACTAATAACACATAAACAAAGTAATATAACGCTGCACATACAGAAAAAAACCAGTATAGTGTGCTCACTGTACACCCTGCCAAAAAGCAAGATCAGTCTGTGTTAGTGTTTTACAGTAATGCCTGAAGAAATTTCAGGATTACAGTTCACAGTAATGCAAACATAACAGTTTCTGTTCTGGAAAACATACTACTGCAATGCTATTAAAGCTGGAAGAAAGAAAAATATCAACAAATAATGAATAAATTATTACCAAGAACATCTCCTAAATTATACTACCTCTCCCACATCAACTTTGTCATTACTGGAATGAGGACACGGAAAGCCTTTAATTTATTCATCCATATTACCAAATTAAAACTTACTGAATAAGAAAGCATGATTTAAACACACTGCACTCCTACCAAAACAACAGTGGGTGAAAATGGCGACAGGGAGCCTGGAAAGCAACAGAGAAAGTTCAGCCATAGTCTTTTAATGTCTTGTTCCACAGGAACAAAGGACTAAACCTTAAAACTCATTGTAAAGTCTCATGCTGTACTTCTACATTAGATACCCCCTTCATCTCTACCGATTTTATTTCAACAGTAAAAGATTACTTTAAAATTGTCCCTACCCAGTCACAGCCTGAGCACTGCTATTCCCAGCATGTGAAAACATAAGTCTAGATAGGAGTGTGCAGTTTAACAGCTCCTCCACAGCAGTTTGCTCACTGTGGTCTACTATTATCCTCAAGTAAACAGTCATATTATGAAAAGAGATAAGCCAACAGACATTCATCACACTGCTGACTGATGATGAGACAGAGTTACTCTGGAATAAATGACCCATTTTAAATGCACATACTCTTTGCACCTTTGAGATAAAAAAAATAAGTGTATTCAGAGGTAAACAGCTGGTTGCATAATAAGAGTTTATACTTACACTAGGAAATAATAGGCAAAGTAGTATTCAGACATTTACCGTTACCCAGCAGAAACAACCAATGCTGCTGTTGTCAAATATTATTTCATCCTTTTATCATTCCAGATGTAACTACCCTTTGCAAAAGACACATTGCCATACTAGGCACTATTTTAAAATAATTTATTTACCAAACAGCTCTGTGTTTTTATTTGGCATCTCCACAAACCATAATTAACACACCTGTTTTTGACATAGGTGTGAATGCAGACGTGTACACTCCATGAAGCACCTCTCCCACAATACATGTTCACACAGCCTCCAAAAACCTACATAACCCAGACAGAAATGCATTATTCAGCATTTGCTGGATTCACCAACAAGTTATCTAATTTAGACCCAATGATGTGAGGCTCTAACACCCTAATTAGCATCAGTGAGAAGCTGATTGGCAGAAGAGAATGAAAGCAGAAGAAGAGCAGCCTGACGGATTGGGGAAATGAGCACGTTTCAAGGTCAAGAGAGCAGCTCAAGCTTGTATGGGAGCATCTCCTACACACAATGAAGTTGTAAAGAGGTTCTGCACGAGTAATTTATAAAAAGCACGTCTAACTGTAAAGCTTTAAAAATTATTTTTGGTTTCTCAATAACAGCACAAAACATGCAGAGGTTCTTCTGAATGACTCTCCCTTTGCATGCTCAAGTGAACTGAGAAGCAGCTTTAATTTTATTTCTGGTAACTGAGTTTGCAGAGCCTCATAAAAGAAAAACCCCATAATACAAACATGAAGTTTAACTTCAAAGAACAATCTTAAAATGCCTTGCATTTCACCAGCCAATCAATACATCTTCACAATCCTTGAAAGATATAACGTGGAGAAATTTTGTTGAGTGTACACTGAGGGCTAAGGATCTTGCATGTGACAAGTAGGTTACCTGTTTAAATTTATAGAAATATTAAATTTTGAATTTTTATTTCACTTTTGCTGTGTAAAATTGGTACCACTACTGTCAACAGCAATATACTTAGTGAGTCATAATCTTGCTTTTAGTACAAATTTTGCTGGACTTAAGATTTTGCCATTGCAGAGGGGGGAAAGGGGGAGCTGTTTGGTTTTAGGTTTATTTGCTACAAATGTATCAGTTTGTTTTGATGCTCATTTTACAGGACACGCCTAAAAAGTACCTATTGAGTTCTGTGTGTCATCTCCCCCCTGTCCCCCCAACCCCCTCTCTGCCGCCCCCGGTTACGCTCTGATTTTTAGTAAATTGCAAATCTCTATTACATAAAAACCAATATTGCAGATATTGCAAAGGTGAATATGCAAAGGCTTGTAAAGTCACAGGCTATACTCAATTTAAAAAAAAATTTAAAATGCTGATTCTAGATGGAGTCATTTGACGTAGCAGATGTCTGTTAAGGCATTTCTGAATGAACCAGAAAGTACTTGAATTTTTACAAGATCACCTAGTGTTAACATATAAACATATCTATATTTAATTACATATATTTATGTGTATAAATAAATGCATAACCCCAACAAAATATCTTCCCTGAAGAAACCAAAGCAGACTAGAGAAAAATTTAGACCAGAATGTGATCTTTCTAAATGCTTAAGTGTGGGAGACCTCTTTTCCTTCTGAGGTTCAGAACATGTTGCACTCAAATAAAGATACATTAGAGAAGTGAAACGGAAACCCTCGAAAAAGGCAGGTTTAAGCCAGCTAAATTTTCTGGTAGTTGCGAAGCCAAAAGCATCAAAAGCAAGTTTTCAACATCTCTCCCTGAAATTGGTATCTTACAAATTGCCCCAGTCTTTTCATCCTTGCAAAACAGAATTATATTAACTCTCTATCCCCATTTACATCCTTTCAGAAAGAAGAGCAGGCCCTGCACAAAGCAAAGTTGAACTATTATGCCTATAGAGTATGTTGTCACCCACATTTAACTGAATGTCACTTTTTTAAAATTAATTACTTCTTTATACATTTAATACACTTAATTTGTTGTTCTTTATTGGTAAGACAGATGAAGAGAATTAGTTTTGTGTGTTAATATTTGTATTTCTTGTGAGCCCCAATCTCTGGTTCCGTGCCATTAAGGGGAGACAGTGGAAAATACAGATCAATTCAAGACGCAGCTGAGGGCACTACAAGTGTAGTACACTTCAGAAACTCGGCTCCATTTAGCGTGGTTATGAAGTTTGCCTCTAAAGCAGACAATGTAATGGGAACCATGGCAACAGCTCAACTATGGCAAAAGAGGCAAGAGCATGAACTATAAATATGCAAATTGCATGCATCTTATAATTTTGCTTTTAAATGTATGACGAATAAAGAACTATTTAACTTTATACAAAGTATGTTTTTGTGTAATTTTCACTTATGCTGAAGTCTTAAAAGTTTTCAAATGCTTCTGAGGCAGACACAACAGCCACAGCGCAATGAAGAGGTAGCAGGCAAGTTTAGGAAAGTCTGAACCATGAGTCATACTAAACATGTTTTATAAATTAGGTTCTTATCCTATTAACACCACACAGCACAACTTAGGACAGCCCACTGCACACTCAGGTAAGAAGTCAGAGTTTCCCCCCACCAGCAGAAGGCAGCAGTTCAAGATGCCCTTCTCCTTCACCCTGGTCACTTGCTGTAGAAGCTGAAATCTTCCTCTGAATTTCAACTAACTGTATTTACCTGGCCTCTTCTAGTTCCTCAATGTTCTAGAAATAAAGAACTTCTTTAATGCAGTCTTTTGACTGCATTATTTAGAAATTGCATGACAAAATAGCCAATTGCATCTCTTCATCAGCTTGAACGTATCTAAAGCTAGAGGTATCTTTCCTCTTCCACTTGCATATTCCACCTCTTGTTTCACTCTAACACACTCTTGCTTTGACATCAAACTGATTGATGGAAGACCACTTAAAAGTTTCTCTAGGTTTAATTTTCAGTGAGAGGGATGCCTTGGACTGGACCACCAAAAAGTTGTACAACTTGACTGCAATACTGATCTCTGAAAATATGTATTAGCTTCATTGAGTAAGACATGATGTTCTCAGAATCTAACATAAAATTTTAAAATTGGGATTTTTTTGTGTTTTAAACAACTTCAATTGCTTTAAGACATAAAATTTAAGCAAAAATTACAAGAGTATCATCCTGCAGGTCAGGAAAGCATCCTGTATTCTCCAGATGGTAACCACTACAAAATGAGACTCATTTTCCTTCTACAGGATGAAATGGCAGATCAGCTATTTTTACAGATGGCAATTCATCTTTCAAAGGTATACAGGATTACTATGTTAGCTTTAGAGAAAGCACATTGAGATTCCTACTTTAGGATTGCACACAAATTAATTTGGACTGAAATGATGCACTACTTTTCTCTGTTTAATCCCACAGGATTTTATCAAAATATATGAAATAGAAAACTGGCACCTCTATTTCATGCTTAGTGTGAAGAATTTTCAATTCAAGAGGTAGCATCATGTTCAAATCACAGAATCACAGAATATGCTGAGGTGGAAGGGACGTGACCCACAAGGATCATAGAGTCCAACTGCCTGTCCTGCACAGGACACCACAAGAGTCACACCATGTGCCCAAGAGCGTTGTCCGAATGCTTCTTGAGCTCTGTCAGGCTTGGTGCTGTGACCACTTCCCTGGGGAGCCTGTTCCAGTGCCCAGCCACCCTCTGGGTGAAGAACCTTTTTCTAATATCCAATCTAAACCTCCCCTGACACAACTTCAGGCCATTCCCTTGGGTCCTGTCACTGGTCACCAGAGAGCAGACTGAGGTCTGCCCCTTCTCTTCCTCTCATGAGATGCAATGAGGGCTCCCTTCAGTCTCCTCCAGGTTCAACCTGACCAAGTGACCTCATCCGCTCCTCATATGGCTTCCCCTCAAGGCCCTTCACCATCTTTGTTGCCCTCCTTTGGACACTCTCTAACAGTTTATATCTTTCTTACGTTGTGGTGCCCAAAACTGCACACAATATTCAAGGTGAGGCTGCCCCAGTGCAGAGCAGAGTGGGACAATCCCCTCCCTTGCCCGGCTGGT
The DNA here is from genome assembly GCA_013398855.1 of Mohoua ochrocephala. Lineage (NCBI taxonomy): Eukaryota > Metazoa > Chordata > Aves > Passeriformes > Acanthizidae > Mohoua > Mohoua ochrocephala. Next base: position 20,194 of record VZTA01005001.1, on the reverse strand, counting down.
GATGCTGTGCCTGATGCCCCCCAGGACACTCTTGGCCCTCCTGGCTGCCAGGGAACTGCTGGCTCATGTTCAACTTGCCACTGACCAGGACCCCCAGGTCCCTTTCCATGGCATTACTTTCTAGAATCTCATTCCCCAATCTGTCCGTACATCCAGGGTTGCCCCATCCCAGGTGCAGAATCTGGCACTTTCCCTTGTTGAACTTCATACGGTTGGTGATTGCCCAGCCCTCTGAGTTGTTGAGGTCTCTCTGCAGGGCCTCCCTGCCCTCAAGGGAGCCAACAGCTCCCCCCAGTTTTGTTTAATCTCCAAACTTGCCCAGTACTCCTTCCAGTCCTGCATCCAAGTGGTTTATGAAGATGTTGAAGAGCACAGGGCTGAGGATGGAGCCATGGGGGACCCCACTAGTGACAGGTCCCCGGTCTGATGTCACCTCATTCACAATAACCCTTTGTGTCTGACCCACGAGCCAGTTGCTAATCCACCACATGATGTGTTTATCCAGCTGTGTGCTGGACATTTAGTCCAGAGGATACTGTGAGAGACAGTATTGAGAGCTTTACTGAAATCCAAAAAGATTCCATCAACTGGCTTCCCTTGATCCAGTAAGTGGCTTACCTTGTCATAAAAGGAAATCGAGTTTGATAAGCAGCACTTTCCTCCCATGAACTTTCCTCACTCTCTACAACTGCCTGAAAGGAGGTTGTAACCAGGTGAGGGTCGGTCTCTTCTCCCAGACAACCAGCGACAGGATGAGAGGACACAGTATTGAGCTGCGCCAGGGGAAGTTTAGGCTAGACATTAGAAAAACATTCTTTACAGAAAGAGTGGTTGGGCATTGGAATGGGCTGCCCAGGAAGGTGGTGGAGTCATCGTCCCTGGATGTGTTTAACAAAAGAGATGGCACTCAGTGCCACGGTTTAGTTGATAAGGGGTTGTTAGGTCATAGGTTGGATTTGATGATCTCCAGGGTTTTTTCCAGCCCAGTTAATTCTGTGATTCTGTTCCACCAGAGTACTGGCCAAAATATAAAAATGGTCTTTCCCTTGTTTTTAAAATAATAATTTTCAGGTTCAGTAACATTTGGGTTTTTTTGTTATTTATCTCCAAGTTCTGCTGCCTAAGTAAATAAATTGATACAATTCCCCAGAATATGAAACTTGTGGAAATAATTCTCCAACATAATGAAGTATCACCAGCAATTCTCATTATTGCTTACTGTCCGACTGGAGACAGCTCTTCATTAAATGCTCACTTTTGGCAGGAACGGCTTATTAGATATAACCTATTTTAAAGTACACTCTATCCTAAGCAGCCTTCTCCTTAAGTATACTTACACAGAGATTCTACTAGATGAATGAAACGCCACAGTACATACAGTGATTGGACACCTACCAGTAATTAAACATACACATTAGCATTCTATAAAAACGCCTGCAAGATAACATCTTAAAAATGTCAAGACAAGTACCCCTGAACATGAAAGTTTTGAGTCTTGACGTAATTCCTAATTCAGCACAGAATCAGCCCTACACTCTTAAAACAACATATGCAGTTAGAGCTGAAGTATCCTTTAATTCTTCACCTAAAAGGCCTCAGATACTTCAACACTCAGATTCTGTTCAATACTTCAGTGCAGTTACAGATTACCAAAAAAATTGAAGCAGATGACCACAATCAATTTACCTCTTCAATCTGCTTTGACCTTTAATTTGATTTACAGTTCACTTAATACAGAAATCAAGTTGTTTTTAAGTACTCTTATCTTTTATTTTTCTCTTAATACTCCTACTCCATTTTACAGATTTCCTTATGTGAATTATCACACTCACCTTTCACTCACATTGTCACAATAATCTACAATGCAGTTCTTAAATATTATTGTAAATATATCCACCTACTATTGTTCGATCACTAATAATCCTGATTATACATCAGCCATATCATGTTCTTAGGCAAGAGTCACTCAGTAAATCAATCCATTATATATGTCTAAATTACTTGGCTATAGCACAGGAAATTTAATGGCTGGAAGTTTAGCAGAGTCTTGGCTATCTCCTGACAGTGAATGAAAATCAAACTTCTCTTAGAGGAATCTAGTATTTCGTAGTAAGGACTCATTACCTGTGCTCCTGAATCAATGTAAATTACTATCCCATTGCTACAGAAATGATAAAAGAAATGGCCTTCATTACAAGAACCTCCTCATAATTGATGAAGCACTTATTCTTCCAAACTTAAATGCTCTCTCTTATTGTGCTCAAGACAATTAGGATCTACGTGCACAAAGGGTTATTTTTCTGCTTGCTTTATTGTTTTTATTGCTCTGTCAAGACTGCCAGACAGTAACCCACCTTGACTGAAGGGGGCATTTGGCTGCCTTTAATAAAGCATTGTACTCAAAACCTTTCATGAAACTAGAAACTGTTCTTTGCCAACAAAACCATACTGCTTGCACAATGAAGCTGGACTCTCTTGCTAGCACAGACCATAGGTAATAGAAACACATATTTATACCCATTTGCTAAATGTAACTTCAAAAAATCATTGGCCTGCCTTCACAAAGAGATTTGGAGACCTTGATTTTAATTTGTGTCACTTTTCAATTTCATTTTTGTATTTTTCCTGCACTCTAATTGATCCTAACATGCAAACTCCTTCCCAGCTCCATCTTTGATACCAGTGTTCTGAATAGGGAAGAAGAACCAGATATTGAGCAGACAGTAAACAAAACTCACAGCTTCGTTCAATACTGTAGCCTGCTGAAGTAGCCACACAAAGAGTTAATTAAAAAAAGCATTAATAATTTTTTTTTCCCAATACTTTAACTTTCACAGTGCCTATTCATCATCAAGGCAGAAACAGTAAGATGAAGACGTAAAACCACTTTAGACACAAATCTGACTGCTTTATGCTAATCCTTCCTGTCTTGTACTCGTAGATAAAAGCTTGTTTCCTCTAAAGTTTATTCAATTCTCTGCCTATATGTGCTTCATCTTCCCGTTCCATATTCCAGTGAGAGTCTGGAGTTAAGGGTTCATCACCTTAAGGGTGATGAACTGGCAGTGGATCAAACATTTGGGCAACGCTGATGAACAAGGTTTCTGTCTCTACTTAGTGTAACACAATGTGGCTTTCAGAGTCTTGTAGTGGGTCTTTACACATCTCCTTAATATCCTAAAGATATGATTCTGGAGAGTATTTTTCTCCAGATCAGTATAAGGCCCATTTTTTTCACAGCAACTTTATGAGGGGTAAGGCAAATTTAAAAAGATAAAATAAGGCAATTGCATTCAGATTATTGTACTCATATTTCCATACATGTCTACATCCATATTTACACATGCACACAAATGCCTATGTTTGTGTGCCTATATATATATGTGTATTTATAAATAGCATGTTAATAAAGCAGAAGGCCTAAGATTTTTCTAGTATATTTATGCTGTCAGTTTACTGTAATGATGGTACTGGTACTCCATGCTAAGAAATTTGAAATGAGTATCCAAATCTGTTAAACCACCTGTACTCCACCTGCACTTTTGCAAGGCTATACAACTGATAATTAAAAGCTCTTCTGACATGAAAACTTGCATTGCTACGGGATGTTTCAGTTATAAAAACTAAAATAATACAATAATTACAAGCAAGACAAATTATGCTATCCCACATGTAATCTTTTATACTCCTCTCTGCTTCTACAAACACAGTTTAGTTGTTCCGAGCAATTATTTATTTCATTTATAAAGATTTGGAGAGACTACTGCATATGTAAAGTACCTGCATTACCTTCAGAGGAAGGTAACTGGCAAGGATGATCTCCTACGCTGACTTTAATGTTCATGCAAGGAGACAGTACAATTTGCATAAGCACTAATTAAAGGACAGTGTAAATACAAAACATGATAAAGCACATTATCATTATAACGACAATTGCCTTATACGACTTAATTTGGTACCTACCCTGTCCTTACAGATGGGAAGTTCGATAGAGCTAACCTTCCCAAATGTCAGTAAAACGAGAAAATAGAAAGCAGGAGACAAGTCTTAGAAAACACTGACACAGTTTACTCAAGGGAAAATGTATGAAACTACAGGGAGTGCCTGGGGAATTCCCCAAAGGATACTCCTCTGTCCAAATGTACCTAAGATTGCATTTATAATTTATTATAAGGTTTTATCAAAGAAAATTGATAATGGCAGACGGATAAGAGACAGCACTAGTACCAAAAAAAAAAAAAAAACCAACTTTAAAATATGAAGACCAAGAATTGCACTTGCTCAATAAAATAGTTAAGATTTGGTACTATGTTAAAGACTACAGATGTCAAGACTAGAAATATTAGCACCTCCATGGCTGGAAGAGAAGAAATGCTGCACAGAGTTCCTCTGACCCATTAATGTAGTACAATCACAGAATAAACAAATGTCACAAGTTGATTTCAAACTGGAGCATGATAAAGACTTAAAATTGTGCTTAATTCTAATGAGTTCTGTTCAAGGAGGGCTGAATTAAAGATAAGAACATTACAAGGAAATAGTTTGCTTTGCAAAGCAAGAAGAGAGGAGAGGAAAAGAAGACAATTGCTCAAACATGGCTCATGTTGACGGAACATGCGAGAGACAAGATCTAGTCAATCTGAAGGCAGCATATTCATCAGAACCAGTGATACAAAAAAAGCAAAATTAAGCAGCCTGAATTAAGCCTATACCTAAATAAACCTATCAAAACTGTTTAATGCTTAAGCAGCAGCAGTAGAAAAGACCCACTGGCTAGAAAGTTTTCTTCTGTTCAGTGTTCCTGCCTATTCAAATACAAACATCTCTGCACCTGTCAACTTCCCTGCAGCGTTTATAATCCCTGGCAGGAACAGAACTGCCTCTAGCACAACAGAAACCTCTCACCAATTTCACTAAATGTCTGTGAGGTGGGCAGAGCAGTCTGCACCACTGAGGACTTCCAGGGATTTCTTGAAGCTTTTATTCTAAGAAAAATTGTTTTCAGAGTTCTTCAGTTTAACCTCATATGAACAAGAACTGATTTCAAATGAACAAAACCATATTTCTACTTTCACTATCTTCTCTGACATAAATACAATCACAGTCCAGTATTTTTAAAAAGTTATTATTTAACTTGAAGAAGCAACATCTGTTAATAGACAAAAGTTTCATTTTTTGACGCAAAACATTTGATAGTGACATCTTAATGAACTACTATGTGAAGACATTGAATAGATGTAACAGTAGGCAACACTGAAAACACCATTTCTTAAAAAGAACAAAACATTACACAGGTACACAGAATAGCTGGAAAATATTTTCCATGGATTATAAATCAAGTATAATTCATTAGTCTTTATTTTGAACTTAAAGAAGAAAAATAGAGATAAAAGTTAAATACATATTCATGGACACTAGATGGACAAAACAAAAGAGAAACTCCAAGCTTTACTCCAGGATTTTTCAAGTATTTCCTAATCATGAATATTTAGTTAATAAAATATCATAGAATGGTTTGACTTGGAAGGGATCGTGAAGACCATTTAGTTTCAGCCCCCAACTTTATTATTTTTTTAAGAAAAGAAACTACAAATGACGCTCTAAAACTACACAGAGCAAACCAAAAACTTGCCAAGTAATATAGTGACCATATAATTGTCACTGTAGTTTCTAAACATAAAGTTTCATCTTTTCTTTCACTTCATAACTTACCTTACAACAACGCTCAATCTTCTCTTTTAGTTGCAATGTTGAGAGGCTGGCACACAGAAGGGATGATATTCACTCATCCGTAGTGCATTTGTCAGTCACTTGCTGGCAAAAGCCTGTGACTGCACTGATCTGTCCACACCGGTTCTCAAGCATTTCTCCAGTGTTCTTCCAGAACCCGGATGCAGTTTTTGTACAGCTCACACACTTTTGACATGATGATAACAAGAACTCTTCTCATTTGTAGATCTAGCACCTGAAACACCATCTGCTACTTCTATATATTATATATTCTATTGGTGATCTTGAAAAAGAAACCGGCTGTCCTGGATCCCTCTGTCCTCCAGGAACTGCATCCTGTGGGATGAATCATTCATGTTGATCCCCGACTGTGGAAGTGGCTCAGCCCTCTGGAGGGCTGCAGTGCCCTCATGGTCATTGGACCACTGCCACATATGTGTGTTCCCCAAAGTGTTTGTATTCCCTGTTTATTATGTATGTCCTCCGTTCAATATGTATGTCCCCTGTTAAATATTCATTATGTTCTCGAAAGTTCACTCCGACACCCCATTGGTTCCTCCCTACCCAGTCCCTCCTTCCCCAGTTCCAATTTGTTCCCCGGTTGTCCCTCAAGTTTCCCTCTGCCCATTTGCCCTTCCCTGACTGGTTGCCCTGTTCCCCTTATAAACCCTGATTTTCAGCTTTCCCAGTGTCTTCGTCCCTGGAGCCTCCACAGTAAACCATCTTGCTGGAACCTATACGAAGACCCTTCCCTCCTCCTTTGCCTCCGGCGCCTCCCCAGCTGACACTCTGCGAGCCCCCTTCCCCACTCGGGAAGGACAGCACAGCAATAACAGCAGCCAGCTCCTGTCAGCAGTGGCCGACCCCTGTGGCCAGGGACGTGTCAGGACAGCCGCAGATTCCCTCGAAGAGGGGTGGCTCGAGGGGAGCCAACGCGGCGCTTGACCTAACCAACAGGTCCCTAAACACAAAAAGGATTTTATCTTTACGGAAGCAGACCAGATCCTTCTTCGATACCTCACTTTATTAATTTCTTCTCATAAACTCAGATTCTTTTTCTTTACCTTACCAGTTCTCACCTTTATTTCACCATCTATCATTCTACTCAAGAGACAGTTTGAAAAAAATACATAACTACTCTGCCAGCTTCTCTCAAGCTGCATGACAAAAAGTCTGAAATTCTTCCTGTGTTCCCAGCAAGAGATGATTAACTTTATTCTCCCTCCCTTGCCAATCTTCACTATCCCGGTGAAAACTTTACTATCTATCAGATCTCGTCCAGATTTAAACTAGACACTGATTTCAGAACCCCCCAGGGCAGACCAGGAAGAAGTGACAGAAAGTGGCTTATCAAGTGGAGATATAAACAATGGTAGAAGATTTTTCTTGTAAAAACTTGTGTCAAAGCATTGTCCAGAGAAGTCAAAGATAATAAAAACCATTACAACAATTTTGCAAAATGGCAAATTTTCCTGTAGCATCAAAGTCTCACCTTGTTCAACGACAAAGTAAGCTTACTCCTTAAAACTTCTCTTTGGAAGTTTTGTATCATAATAATTCAAATTTCAACTCCCATTTTTTTCTGGGAAAATGAAAACTCATTCACTGAAACTTATTATTGACAAATGTTTATTTACAGATTAAATCATTCTCACTAAAGAAAGATGACAAAAACCTCTGAATTGAAAAGACATCTTTTACAAGGAAAGGCTGAGAGAGTTGGGCCTGTTAAGATTTGAGAAGACATGACTGAGAGGGGACCTCATCGAAGCCTCCCAATGAAGGGAGGGTATCAGAGGATGTTTCCAGGCTCATCTCAGTACTGCCAAGCAACAGGACAAGAGGCAATGGGCAGAAACTGAAAGTTCCACCTGGACATGAGGAAGAACTTCTTTACTATGGGGGTGACCAAGCACTGGAACAGATTCCCAGATGACCCCAGTGTGGTCCCTTCCAACCATGCTGTGATTCTGCAGTGTGTGACATGTTGTACAACTTGAACATAAAATCTCTGAATATTTCTGTCTGCATAGAATACAATACCATAAGACACTAAGTGTAAAAATCTTTGCTAACTGGAAAGGCAAGAAATAAATTCAGACTATTTTTTAACAAGATAGAATATGAAAGTAAATTTCTAAGTACTTTAAAGGCTAATTATCAAAAATCTGGTTACTTAAATGATTGCAACAGGTACTTAAAAGACACAATTTAGTCTATATTTTCCTCCTCTGCTCAGCCATAAGCAGACACATCTGTAGGCACTCATACATATAGATATCCACACATTTTAAACATCCACAGCACATCTGCTTATGGCATATGAATATGCATAATGAAATTACAGGGATGCTGACAGAGATGTGTAAACGAAATAGCTTCTCAAAGATATGAAAGGAGATAGTACGTAGAGGTATAAATACACTGAAATTGCTGTGCTTTCATTGGGAACTGCTGTCTACTGAGCCTACATCACTTCTCCGTGCAAGACAAAGCCTCAGCTCTTCAAGCTAATAAATGCATGTGAAAACAACCATTACAAGTTTCATATTTTGGAGACAAAAGGGGAAAATCCCCAACACATACAAGAAGCTTCCCTTGCTATGATATTTTGGAGACAAAGAGGGAATTCCTCAAAACCCAAACTGTAGCTTCATATAAATCTCATTAATTTCCTATAAGGTATTAAAGCCCCTAAAAAGACAAAAAAACCCCAAAAACCACTCCCCCATAATAAATCCAAAATAAGGTCAGAGGGCTGGAGCACTTCTCCTATGAAGACAAGCTGAGAAAGCTGGAGTTGTTCAGCCTGGAGAAGAGAAGGCTCCGGGAAGACCTTACAGCAGCCTTCCATTACCCAAATGGGGCACACAAGAGAGTAGGAAAGGGACATTTTACAAGGGCATGAAGTGATTGGAGAGGGGGGAATGGCTTTAAACTGAAAGGGGTCAAGTTTAGACTAGATATTAGAAAGAAATTCTTCACTGTGAGGGTGCCGAGGCACTGGAGCAGGTTACCCAGAAAAGCTGTGGCTGCCCCATCCCTGGAAGTGTTCAAGGCCAGGTTGGATGGAGTGTTGAACAAGCTGGTGTACTGGAAGGTGTCCCTGCCCATGGAAGAGGGGGCTGGAACTAAATGATCTTTAAGGTCCCTTACAATCCAAACCATTCTATGATTCTATGGTAAATGAAGTTCAATATATATTAGGCTGCAATTGTAATAGGAAAGAGAAATAGTTTGCCTGACAGTTTCAAAACACACTTAGTCTGATAAACGTAATGGATACGATTAGACAACCCATATGCTTACTTATATATTTAGCATTGATAACCTTCTTGAATATATCAGTTTTCTGAAGAAGTGTTTTCAACTATACATCACTCCAAAATAATTTAACTAAACCTTACACGTATACTGCCTCAAAACCTTTAACACATAAACTGCCATTGAAATAAACTTTTAATTTATAGTGTAATAATTCCACACCATAACAATGAAAAGTGTATTTGTCTTTACATTGATTTTCTCTGCAAAAAACATTGAAAATAACAGATACGGTAACTCCTATAGAGTTACCTGCATGACTGACTTACAAGCAGTTCCTGAACAGTTCTGAACAAAAATTAATAAAGTCAGTTTTGCCAAAAAATGTATTACTTTCTATAATTTCTCCTTCATGAAGTCATGGCTGTTGAGCTGGTAATGAACCGATGCACCACCTTCTCCAGTTCTGGGCTTGTTATGAAATCAATGCATGTGAGAACAATCTCTACTCCTTAAGCTGAAGTGTTGCATTACTCAGTTACAGAAACAATACTTCAGAATACCAAACTTAAGATCATCCACACCAAAGAGCACACAAGAAACCACACCAGTCTTATTCTGGAATCTCTCTTCAACTTCCAATGATAAAATTCAGAGCATCTATGGGGCACAGCACAATTTTTACGTGTAGTCCGGTCTCTGTCTCTCAAGGTAGACACAGCAGAGTTAAAAGTGTACTGCCAAGGAGTGGAGCAGCTGCCCTTCACAGAATTAAAGGAATTTGGAACTCTCAAAAGTAAAAGCCTGCAGAGATTACAAGCAAGTTTTGTAAGATTGTAACAGCAGTGGGTTAAGGTGAATACCAAAGTGATTTTCACCAAGCTCTGTGCAACATCAAAACACAGCATCAACTAGGTAAGTTTTAAACCAAACAAAAATACCTAATTTAGACAGCAGGTAGTGAACTTGGGAAGCTTGTCATCATAAGGGTTCTCCAGGCTGACAGCATTATCTGCATTATTAGTATTATCATAGAAAAGAGAAATTAGATGATACAATAAAGGAAAACAGTTTCCAAAGTTAGAATACGGTTTAGCATCTTGCACTGTCACTACCAGAAACAGACTGGTGGGGTCACACTGCAGCTCTGACCTCAGTAAGAACCTGCTTCTGTTTGAATTCTTAACTTCTATTTTCTTATCCTGCATTTGAAGTGTACTTAGAGGTACTGTAAATCCTGACCACACAAAGATCAGCTCCCCATCCTTGACTTCTGGCCTTCTTTGCAGGAAGACTGCTAGAAAACGCCTGACAGATTAATTTTACTACAATATTTAAGAAGTGAGCAGCAGTATATGAAAGGCTTCATTCTATTATGCAGCTCACAATAAAGAAACTGGCAGCTTATCTGCATCAACCTTGGCTGAGCCTAAAAACATCACCACAGTACTGTAGAGATGCTCTTTGTGACATCTGGACAAATGATTTTCTAATTTGAATTTAGGCGCAGCTAACTTCAACGTCAGCATTGTTATGCCAACTCCTACAGACAATTCTCACAGGGTTCATTCAACCAAAGGTGTGGCAACTCTGTGCAGCAGAGGTTAAAGTCTGTAAGAAACAGATCTGCTTGTACAAACATTGATATCATCTTCTGCTTATGCTACCTCACACAGAGACCTATATACCAAATTTTGATCCTCAATCTGTTCTCCAGGCTGTTTTATCAGATTACTTTTTAGGAACTTTCTTAGGAAAGTGTTCCATCTAGGGCTTTATCTTAGAGCATTACTGCTAAAGAAGACAGGAAGTCTGCTTCTCGTGGAAAACTTTGCAAAAAAAAAATTACTCTCTGTGCTCCCAACTATTCAGTATGGAAAATGGTTCCATTAAAAACATTTGACTTCATATTGATTGTTATTGTGGAAATGCCAAATACAACTCCATGAAAGCTAACTAAACTAAAAAAGTTTCAAAGACTCCTTTGAGGGAGGACAAAAAACCCAAACAAAAAAACAACCAACCAACCAAAAGCCACCAAACAAAAACAAAACAAAACAAAACAAAACAAAAAACCAATAAAACCAACCAAACAACAACAAACAACCTCAAAAACCCCCAAACAAAACCAACCAACCAACCAAAAAAAACCAAACCAAAAACTAAAAAAAACAAACAAAAAAACGCACTCCAACCAGTAATGCAAGAGAAATACAAACATTCAAAAGTGTCCTCCACAGTGAAGAACATAATTTTTCAAGCCATATAAAATTTTTGAGGTATTCAATTTTCGACAATAGTCCCTTTGTGGAACAAATACCTCTGCAGATCGAAGATGACTTTCTATGTGAAAGGGTTTTGAACTTCTTCATGACAACATCAGAAAAAGACCAGAGTCAATAACAAAGATGTTTAATAAAGATAGTTTTTGCTACTGTATTACTGATTTAGGACTGCTGTGTGACAGAGCCAATGAATAAGAATTCACTACCTTTCAACTGTCTATCCCTTCTCTAAAATTAATTTTTATCATTTCAGTTTGTGCTTATGGCATACAGTGTAATGTTTTTCAGCTAGAGGTAAGATGATTACATAATTTTTGTTCCTATTTGCAGTACAAGTCACAAAGTCTCCACAGTAGATCCAGTTTGTAGCAATTAAGTAATTGTGAAGATTGATTATTTCCTCTTTTTCTCAGAAACTCAGAATTCTGAGACTATTCAGAGCACAGATTACATTCCTTCCTCAGAAAATATTCCACTTGCATTTCCACTTGCTCCATTGAAACAATAAACATTTTACACGGTCATTTTATTCTCCCCAAAGTTTGCATTGACAGGTTGCATACCGTGTGCCCCATGTATTATGTGTATTATCCTCCTAAAAGCGTATTTATGATATCATTAACTCTGCGTAACATACCAATTCCATTACTCTTCTCTGATTACTGTAAAGGACACTATGTGCAACATGTATAATAAATGTAGCTGTAAAATACTTATGGTACAAGGAGTTTTACTCACACTAGCATTCAATCTGTATTACCAAGAAGTGATAATAAATTCCCTCACTGAACTAACAGCTATGATAAAGTCCACTAGGAGTGAAGCAGAGATTAAACCTCAAGATGAAGCAAAAAAATTGAGCAGAAAGAGATGTTTCTGCAGATACCCATTCTGGCTCAATACGGTAATTTCATAATGAATACACCAGATGACACTAGCATGCCCATAAGGAAGATCCTTGTATCATACTCCATAACAAACATTTTCCACAACATCTGACATCATAAAAAATGCTAATTATACCATGTAGAAATTGCCTGCAAGGATTTCCATCCCTCTTTCAAGTAAGCTATTATTAAGCAAACCACTGCCACTTGATACATCTTCACTTGAAACTTAAGTGATAGTATCTCTTTTCCTGTCATTACCACACACAAATCAACCAAAAATACTCAGACATGATCAAAACTGCAAGCAAGTTAAAAAAATCCTACATGTATTGCATGGTATAAAACATCCTACAGTAACTAACATCACAACAATACACCATGTAGCTGTTAGGAGACACAAGGAACACAGGCATGAGTACATATATGCTATCCTTCAACTACAGAATGCTACAAAACAAAACTTGAATAATCTCAAAAAAATTGCTTCTTTTTTTCTTCAATATATAGATTGCATTGCATGCAAAGCAAGTATCTAGGATGCTACTAAGGCATATAATCTCTGTACATATAACTTCTGTTCTAAACCAGCAGCTTTTCCCACTTTTTAAAATATCTGATTATCATTTTCTCTCTTTTTCTAAAGTTCTCTCCCTCCTTGCTATATTTTCCATTTCTCCCCCGTGCCCTGACAAGATGTCACTGTCTCCACTGCACACCTTTTCAATGTCTTTGACTACTTGTTACATACTATGTCACTGCGTAGTCCTTCTATATGAGCCCAGGTTCACCTGCCTTGTAGAGGAATTATCACAAACGCTTGCCCTACTCTTAGTATCTTTAGGCAGCAATACAGAATATGCTTGTAAATTAAGCCCATGCACGCTTAAGCCCATGTAGTCCCGCCAGTCATCCAGATTTACATAAACCCATGGCCATATATGAATACATACCTATAATTTATTGAATTTAGTGAAGACAAATGTGACTTCGCAATATCGAGTTCAACTGTTTATCAGAACATTTTCTAGTACTCCAACACTTGATTTTTGAGAAGAAATAGATTATGACTATATCCAACTTGAAATCTGTTTAGACCATATAACAGCACACAAAACCAACACTACTTTTAAGTCAGTTGATCTATGACAGAAAGAACATGATGCAAATTTAAAAATTATCAGCCACGCAAATATTAAAGGTAACTATACATAACTGCTGCACAGATTATTTGGGCTTCTCTAACACAATGACTTTTACAAGGACTTGGCCCAAAAAATACCTTTAAGAAAAGCTGAAACATTTTCCCATCAGGTTTCTTTCATCATAAATGCCTTCTCATTTTCTAAGAGTATTTTGTTTCTCAGTCTTTGATAGAAGTGCCTAAAGGAATCTGGAGGAAAAAAGGAGAGACTAGATGGAGTATTGTGGGAACTTTTTTTAACAAGCCTTTCCATAAGGTTTTATTAATAGATAAGTAAGTTACAATTTACGAATACATCCTAAAATTACGATCATACCTTTCAAAAATTAATTAAGTGTTTTAATGTTGCCACACAACGCAGACAAAATCAACACTTGGAAAGAAGATGGTAGTGTTGCGTCCTATGCAAATGCAGGATGGTGAAAAAGTAACATGAACACATACTCATTTTAAAAGCACTCTTTCCAAGCGCTGCAACGAGACACTTAGGTAAACAAGACTTCAAGATATTTAATTAATCCTTGTTTGGTGGCAAAGGCAACGTGAGAATCCAAACCAGCTCTCCAATCACCCAATTTGCAACCTCTTCAGTTTTTTCAATGCAACTCTCTATAGGGCCAGGCTGTAAATTACCTTAATTAAAGGAACTGGTCAGCAAAACTCACTCTCATCTTAGTTCCAAATAAAACAATTAGAACCTACACTCTCATGCTCAGATTCTCCTTCATTTTTATGTCTAGGCTCACTGCTCCACAGTTTCGCTGAAGTTTAGCCAAGATCGAGCTGCTGCCTTGGAATTTTTTCAAGTATCTCATTGCACAGCCAAATTTCCTGCTGTCCTTTTCCAGAGAGCAAGAAATTAACGACAGCCAACCCAAACAGAAGAAAACTGAGATCACGAAGCACTTAGAGATGGGGAAAAAAAATTTCTTTTTTCTTCCTTCGTCTGCTCTGGGATATGTGTGTCCTCTTCTGTGCTCGCAACTGAATTCCTTTGCTGTCACTCTACACCTCTGGTCCTCTGAGCTATACCTTTCTCCTATGGTCATAGCTCATCCTACATGGAGTTTGCAACTTATGACGCTCTCAGTCACAGAAGTGCATGAGATTCTGTGGGAAAAAATGGCTTTTCTGTACACAATCCTACAATACAAAACTAAAATCAAAACAGATAAGGAAACAATTTCTTGGTCACTATGCAACTGCTATTACAGTCGAAGAAGCTGTAACAGAGCCCCAGGTAAGCCTAAGAAAAGTGCAGAGTATGCCTGACAAGCCTTGTCAGGAAGGTAAGACAAGCCTGTAGTCAATGACAGACAATGAAAATATTTCTTGTGATATAGGCTTGAGCCCGCTACCCCAAGAGGGCTCCTGGTTTGGAACCAGCAGCTGTGGGACTGCAAACGGCTGGTCTGCAGGCAGTGCAAACACAGAAAATGACACCATAGATTTTGAGCAATCCTGCTGGGCCAAAATCCCTCCTACCCACTTTTAACACTGGAGCTCTGTTAGATGTCCCATAGCTGTACTTAGCTGGATGCACACCAACTCCTGACCACTGGGTGCAGATCTATTTTTCTCAGCCAATGTTCAAAGCCCAGCAGCTATTCTGCCTGCAACACAAACCCTAGAGCACTTCCAGCAACTACTTCCAACTTGAATCTCCAGCAACAACCAGATTTACACATCAGGTTCACTTTTTGGTTTTACCGCTTAAAGTGGGAATACTTCTGTAATCAAGGTTCTCTTTTTACATCCTCTTTACCACCTGTGTCTTCTGAACTAACTCACCTTTTAGCCAGGTATCTATTTCTGAGTAAATCAGCCACATCAAATGTGATAAAATATTTCTTGCCAGGGAGACGGGACATCACATTGCCTTACTAATAACACTAATTCATTCAAAAATCCTATTGGAAAGGTCTGACAGCAGGCAAGGCTCCTGGAAAAAAGAAATCAGTAATGGGAGATGAACAGCTCTACTATTTATTTGAAATAAAGTAATATAAGAATACCCTTTTTTCCTTTCAACCACTTATGTGGGAAAAATTATAAAATACATATTTTGTAACCAGAAGTTGACAAGTAGAATGGCAAATTTCAAGTGAAGATGGACACCTACATATTCTTCTAAATCCAAAAGTATCCGGAACTTAATTTCTCTGCTGAATATAAATAGTGTTTGCTGTATGGATTTTGGCCCTCTTATTTTTTTTAGTCATTCGATTAAAGGAGTAATGTACCCTTTTATTTAGGGGAAAAAAAAAAAAGAGCACCCATTTGAACTAGGAATAAGGGATTCATCAGAAACCTCGTTCTACACAGAGAAAATATGCCAAAATCTCATTAATTCACTGAGAGGCAGGTCTGCAAGGAAAGGGAAATCATCTCTTTAAAAGAGATTATTGTTCTCAATCATTTAAATATGCACATTTCACTTTTAAAGCAGTTATGTTTTGTCTTCAAAGAAAAGCAAAGTAACAAAAATATCTAGTTCCATATACCTGAATAATTTTTTTAATCCTCAAGAGAGCCAGCTAATATACTTGAGAAACTAAAACATATATATGTTTATAAACTTATAGTTCAAGCAATCAATTACTAGATCAGCAATCACACACATAAGCAGGTGCTAAATGAATCATATTTCCACATGAAAATACTGTTTGAGAAAATAATTTTTAAAGGCTGCTCTTAATACAGAAGGTTTTCATATAATTAAATTTTATCTGTTAGAACCATGCAAGCTGCCAAGGATTAAGTTTTTTCCTTCAGCATAAATTGAAATGTATTTTACTGAATGCCTAAAGCCTTTCTATATTTATCTGTTATTCAGAGGAGTTATTGCTCAGTAGTCAGTGGTATACACCATTGCATATGTAAGTCAAAAGTGGGCTCTGAGAGGGTGCACAGTCCATGAATTTGGATAAGATATGGCAGAATGTCTGAAAAAAGAGGCATTCTTTTAAGAAGCAAATGTTTTCACTATTAGAAATGTATTTCTCCAGATGATCAAATGACCTCATAACCCTCTGCAGTAGCACAGGAGACCTTCCTGCTCTCAGTTCCCCTGCCCAACATTAGAATAAAGTACTGCACACCAGTAGATATGGATCCCACAAAAGCACATACAGATAGTTCCTTGAGATTTCAAGACTATTTAGAACATGCTGTGCCCTAAAACCAATTTCCAATTAGAAGACTTATTTTTCACCCAATTAGATTTACTTTTTCATTGTTTTCTATTCTAGTTCCGGGATTTTGTCGATGTAAACAGAAGCCATAACTTAACTGCCCTGCCCATACACACTCAACCATAAAATAAATATGAGTCTCTTCCTGATGCCTTCTCTGTCTGCTCTTTATGTCTACATGTTACTGGTTTGGTATTTGCAGTTTTCTAAGCAAGTAAAGGATATTTTGCTCAAAAGATAAATTGCCAGTGACCAAGAGACAAAGCAAATTATAATTAAGAATGGTATTTATTCACCCCTGCCCACATGTAATTGCATCATGTTTCCACAGGCGGCCTTTCTGAAACTAAAAGCCCAATATTGCCTTACCCATAAACTCCTGTTAGCGCTCAAGCAGCAGCAACCAAGGGAAAGTCAGACCAGGCCACTAGCAATTTTTAAAAAATATTGAAATGAACTTATTTTCCACTGGAAACATTGTAAGCCTCTGTAAGTCAGGTCTGATATAGGAGCATCTGGGAATACATGGCTTGGAAGGAGAATCACCATGCTGGACCCACTCCTTCCCATGGGAGGCCCCTGAGCAATAGGCTGAACTTAGTGACCACGTGGCTGGAGCCTGGCTGATCCACTCCAGAGTTAAGACACAGGACTGTCTCAATAAAAACCTCTGGAGGTGCCCTGTATGATGTTGAGCTTTAAGTGGGAGAGTATCCAGCATCTAGTCACCAATTCGGGTGTTGCTTTGTCTAGCTAAGTCTTGAAAATCATTCCCGGAAAGGGGTTTTATTTATAGCCTTTGAACAACCTGCTCTCATGCTGCAGTACCCCATCCTCCAGAGGGGATTTTCTTCCCTACTCCTAAGCCAAACAACCCAAGCTGCATTTTGCACCCTTGTAATAATAATAATAATACCTGGTAGTACTAAGGTGATTTTGTCTCCATCAACTTCATAATTGCTCCTCAAATACTTGGAGGCAGCGACAAGATCACCGTTTTGCTTCATCTTCACCAATGTTTAGAAGTACAACAGCAACACAACCAATGTTTTTCAGGAACCTGAATTTAGACCCTTCAGAAACTGCCTGCTACAGAACGTAGGAACGTGTAAGTTATTTAAAAACGTTTGGAAACTTCTAGTAGCCAAAGTCACCAACAAAAGGAAGGTACGTATCTCTCACAGTAAGGCTGCACAGTCTTGGAAGAGATTCACGCCAGAGCCATGTGAAAGCATGAGGGCAAACAGCAGAGTAACTGACAGCAAATGGTTTTAATTACTAGACAGTTGAACAAATTAGCAAACAATTTTCTCTAGCCACGCAGGCTGTGTCTCCTTGGTGATCACCCTTCTCCACACTGCAGAAGCTTTTTCCTGTTTCCGATACCTTGCAAAGTCTTCCCGAGACCCCCTGCAGAGATGCAGGTCTGCACTGCAGCGAGAGTAAGGTTGTACCTAACAAACTGCAAAGCCTTCAGGCAGTCTTTTCCACTGGTCCATTTTCTGAAGTAAAAAGGAGTAAATAAATAAAATAAAATCATTGTTTTAAATACACAGACTTTATATTAAAAAAATTCTAACGCTAAACTTTGCAGAAAAGCTTACCAAAGAGTATAAAACCCCACAGTTTAACTGGTAGCTGTAGCAGCTGTCTCTAAAGCACAGCTACAATTTCCCTTTTTGGGAGAGAGAGGACACTTCTGCCAAGGCACAAACAAAAGACTCAGCACATGTGTTGCTCTGCTGGCACATACTTCAGGGTCTTTCTCACAAAGTCAGGTAAAATTAATTACTGTAATATAATTAACACACTATAACCTCAGGACCAAATGATAATTTCTGTTGAAAACACTATTTAATGAGAGATTAAAAATTCCAAATCTGAGCTGACTTTATGTAGTTCGAATTAATATAGGATTAACTATGTAGCATGTACAAACAAGTTTGAGGAAAGTATTTTTCTTAAGTTTTATTTGATGTTCTCTTTTTCCTGCAAAGGCTGTTTACATGGCAAAAAAAGGGTTTGTAGCTAAATCTAGAAACACCAGATAAAAGTGGAATCTTTATAGCACGGACTCTGATATTTGTTATACTAGGACATTTTTCCACTCCTAGAAGGACGGAGGTGATCCTACAGTCATCTCTTCTTTGGTAAGAAACTTTCTGAAAGAGTAGGGAATAAAGGTTAGCTGGCAATTAGTTCTACTTGTTCTTATCTTTTGCATCCCCACCAGTCAATTTCCCTACACAGAATTAGAAGAGATTTATTAAATTAGCATTTTTTCACCTCCTTCTTGCTGACCAGACATTTTTGAATTATAGCAACTTAGCTGAAATTCATAAGAAGTAAGATTCAGATATTCTACTGAAACTAATCCCGTTTGTGAAGAACAAAATAGATTAAGAACTGACATAATCACGATACATTACTTTTAGCATATAATTAGAAATACAGTAAAGATAACTTTTGTTCTTTTGTATTAATATATTTTTACTGACTTCACTGGAATGCAGAAATAAATTTTTGGGCCACTAACACTGTAAAATGTGATATCTCTGAGAAAAAGTACACATGAAATTTCTCGGAAAACATAAATTGGATAAATCCTCTCATTTTAATTCACTGCCTGACTCTCGTTGCCACAAAGAACAATATTCATATGATGAAATTTTAGAGCATCACAAGGGACACTGGATAGGCAAAACAATTGTTTTAGATGAGAGGTGCTACCCTTTCCCTCTAAGAACTATTTCAAGGGGTTTTTTAGCATTGTCTAGTTTACTAAAAAGTTTTACATAAAGCCTGCAAAGATCAACAACACCAATTACTGCAATAATCACAGTAATTAACTGATGCAGTTATTCAGTCAAAACCTCTCGAACCCGAACATCACTTTTCCTTAAGATTGCAAAAAACACATAACAAGCATGTTCTGGGTGCTTGAATTTAGCTTCTTTAGATTCTTAAATGCATTCAGTCATCTATGGAATTCAGAATATGAGTTGTTTATATTGAGTTAAGCATATATGAGATTCCAATACTATTATTTCCTGAATAGCGTAATTCTCCTGTGATTTCTATTCCACGGTATGTTTTGTGGAAAGAGAGAAATAACTCAAATCCAAGAGATGCTACTGCTCCTCCAGAAATACGAGGCAGCCCCAGGACAAGGCATTCTAGCATGAACGCAGAACCCCCTGCAAGCACCACGTGCATGCCTCTAAAGACAAAAGAGGCACACTTTTTTCCCCTGCTGCTGGGCTGTGGGGATGCTGTGGTAAAGATTAAGATTGGAGCAAATTAAGGCATCCGAGTATTTTCTGTTTGAACCCCATAGTCCTCTACCAGTTAATGTAATCATCTAAACATTTTGGACAACTAAACTACCCCGGAGAGAAAGGCTAGTGTCAAATAGCCAGCAGCACTCTCAGTGTGAGATACTATATTTTTACTAATTGTTTTCTTCTGAAAACAAATGCACCAGCACTTCAAATTCACTTCCTAGGTTTCTGGCTGTTAAATTGAAAATTTTAATATGATCAGAAAAACATCACCCTGGTGCATCAACAAAATCTGCTTAGCACAGAAATAGGCCTTTAACATTCTGCAAATGTTGCGGTGAGCTGGGAA
>VZTA01004999.1:9883-49849 GCA_013398855.1 Mohoua ochrocephala | reverse complement strand
GGGTCCAGAGAGGTCTCAGCTCCTGAAGATTTTGAGGCAGTGTGACACGTAACTGGGCACACCCGTGTCATGGTCTTTTATCTGCTCTGATGTCCCAGGGCCCTACTCCAAGGGGAGGGGGGGTTTGATGTGCCAGTAGCTTGGCAGCCACTTTGGGGCTGGACCAGAGGCTCCAGTGGGTGTGGTGTGCAGCCGTGCATTGAACCACCTATGCAGAACCTTCTCTGCCCTACCCCAAACACACACTTCAGTTGTTGTGAGCCATTAATCATCTCTCTAGTCTCCTACAACAGTTCAGTAATGTATGGGAGAGGGCATTAACAAGCTACCTAAAATTAAAATAATAGAATCATAGAGTGGCCTGGGTTGGAAGGAACCTTTAAGAGTATCTGGTTCCAACCCCCCTGAGACAGATAGCATCACTTTCCACAAGACCAGGTCTCCAAGCCCCATCCAGCCCAGCCTTGGAACACTTCCAGGGATGGGGCATCCACAACTGCTCTGCTGTGACATCATTTTTTGAGGAGCTTATTTTTAACATTAATGACTGCATTTCTCATGTCTGCTGACATGTTCTGGGGTACACCCAGGTGTCTAGCACTCGCTGTGGTAGTACAGTGGTCTTCTGCAAGTCAAACTTGATATCTGTATTTTGTACTTACCAGTTCATATCTACCAGCTCAGGCACTATAGGAAATTTCAGCTGCTTCTTGATGCCTTTGTTTGACAGCTGAGCTTAATCTCTGATGAGCTGTAACTTTCCAGAGTAGTTGTTTAGCTTAAAAAAATTGAATTTCTAGTTTCCTTGTAATTGTCCCTGTCTTTGTTTTCTGTACTAAGACTCATCCAATAGCACTGTTAGTAGTGTTATGAATTAAACCTAAGCAAGAGCCAATGACAAGCCATTCACTGCAGTTTTTGAACCTGGGGAATAACTTAGCTGAAGACAGGCATTTTTCGAGATAAGCTATGGCATCTCACAAAGAAAGTCTATGTTGAAATACGATTATCTAATGTGTTTTATGTACCACCAGATGTCTACATCTGGGCAAAGGGATCCATTTCCTAATGTCGACTGTATAGATATTTGTATATGAATCAACCATCTGTTGTGGGTTAACCCCAACAGGAAGCTCAGCCTCACACAGCCCCTCACTCACTCCTCCCCAGGATGGAGGAGAGAATTAGAAGGTTAAAAGTGAAAAACCTTGTGGGTTAATTCAAAGACAGTCTCGCAGTTAAATCAAAAGCCGTACTGTTTTGGTCATAAATCCAAAAAACAGCATCATATGAGCTACCATGAAGAAAGCTAACTCTATTCCAGCCAAAATTAGTACATTGTCCTATAAAATCTGTGGAGAGGACTGACAGAGTAGAGTGCAGTTGACACATTTAAGCCGAGAATTAGGATTCCTTCCATGACCTGTATAAGAAGCCTATATAACTAAATTGTAGAAATATTTGATAAAGTGAAAATTACACTACATTGCATATATAAACTATTTTCCCAAGTGAAGATGGAGCTGCTGTGGTTCTGGAACTCACCCATGTTTTTTATGTAGATTCATGAGTATAGGTGGCTAGAACTGCATGAGATGTTTCTCTTCCAAAACTACAGAAATCTGGGTATATGTATCTATTCACCTCACTGTACTCGATTTTCAAACAGTGTAGAAGATTAGGTAAGAATCTGCTGCCAGGATATCATGATCTATGTTGAATTAAATGGCTTTTAGACTGTCTTAGAGAGTATATCACTTCTATGTTATTTTTTGATTGAAATCTCATTCTCGAATACTGATATTGTATGGTCCAATTTCATCATACAACTTGACTCCAAGGAAATTGAAATCAACACTGTCAATGGGATAGATTTTTTTTAAAGTCAGTTATTAAGAATTTATTTCATCAGAACAAAAAATACTTTCTGTATTGTCAGTTTTCCTTGGGATTTATTGACTTACTCAAATATCACTTGAGAGAAAAACAAATAAGTTTCAGACCTACCAGTGGTTTGGAATTTATAGCTACTTACATCGATCAGCGATTTAAAAGAAAAATGAAAACTGCAGAACAAAAAAACAATGGCACTAATATCTCCTAACAACCTAAATGATTTAGGCTACAACAAACTGCTTGGCACAATGGAGCATGTTACCAAAACTTTTCAAAAAAACCTTCAGGTTTAGTTTATCTGTTGAAGAAAAATGCAGATTTATAATCATTTTCTCAAGTCTACTATCCATTTTTTCTCTAGAAAATCTTGTGCCTATTGTAGGTTGTGTTTCTCATTAGCATGTCGGGGGTGGGTATCTGAGACGGGATTCTTGGAAGAACAGCACAGATACCTTATTTAAACAATTTACTCATGACTCTCTGCAAAGGGCTTCTAAAATTACTTTCTCAGGACTTATTTGGTGTCATTCCACCAGTTTTAAATGCCTGGCGATAATACCACTGTTGTATTCAGTTGGTTATACCACCCCAGACCATTATAAGCAACAGAAGTTGGGGAATTCATACTGAGATTTAGAACTTCAAAGACATCCATTCATACCCAGATTTTCGCTTTAATGTCCATGAATTGTTGAATTGTGACTGAAAGTGTTCAAAAATTAGTTAGATGGTATTAAATTCATATCTTTGTCATTATCTCCAAATAGCAACACAATATACCACAATTAATAGTGAATTGAAAGATGAAAGTGTGGTAAATCACAGTAAAGCTGGACTTGGATATCTCATTTGAACCATGTTGGATGGCCACGGATTTCCCAAACATGGTACCTTTGTGTAATGCCCTTATCAGTTTAAAGGCAAGAAGATGTACACGGAGGGATGATATGCACCTACCAGCTATTGAAGTATTAATTAGTGAGGCAATGAGAAAGACTGAAAGCAGATGTAGTGAAGTAGACTTTTATTTGGGTTGCTCAGTGGCTTAACTATGAAAGACTTCATGCAAGTTCTTCTCAGTTTGGGGTTTAGATGATGCAGCGCTGGCTCAGGTTGCAAGTCATGTACTTAATGATTATTGTTCTGGTGGAAATGGTCATAAATATAATTTGGTAGGATTCCTTGTGAGTAAGATGCTGATCTTTTTCCTCACTCTGATTGTCACTTTATGGTATTTATGCAATCATGGGAGTTGAAGAGCTTGCAGGGTGAACTGTTATTCAATGAGGATAAAATATCTGTGGTAGTGACATCCTCTCCTTTGGGAATGTGACTGCATTTTTCTGTTTTCAGATAGCAACACCGTTCTGTGTTCCTACACTTTGAAGCCATCAATTCTATTTTTGTACATCACAGATGTCTGATCCTCATAGGGTAGAGACTTTAAAAGGTCCACGTTTGATCAATTCTTGACACTTGTGCTCAGACAGCTATCGGAGATATCAATTAGTGCTATTTGCCACGGTGTTTTCATGTGACAGGGACCTCTCCTAGCAGTACATTCTGCTGGCAATCATTATGCAGGTTTAAAAACACACAGTTTTGTTCTGGGCCTGAGATTTAAAGAGCCACTTGAGCTCTAATTTTTTCTTGTATGATACTGCTGCAATCAGGTCCTGGTGAGGCAATTGTATTTTAATTGATTAGCATTATTACTAATAATAATAGATTTATGCAATTTGATTTTTAATGAGGCACAAATCAGGCAGTTATTCTCTGCAATGTAACTTCTGCTCCCTGGATAGCTGCCTTTCATTTCCAAATCATAGAGGAGAAAATCCTAAATTCTTCTCTAGTAAGCATCCTTCTGTTCATTACCAATTTGTTTTTTCATTTTCAAGAATACGTTTTAGATTTCATCTGTTCTTTTCTTACCATTGTGATAAAGACCTAACATTATGGTCATATTCTTAAAACAAATATTAACTATTTGATTCTAATTGCTAACATATTTCTGAACGATTCATTTTAATAGAGGTTATTAGTGACAGCAATAACTAGCTGGGGGAAAACCTGAAAATAATAGTTGATTGGATGTCCGTGGAAGCGGTCAAAATCTGAAACAATAATTTTTAAAAAAAGTCATAATATTTGACATTTACTTTAAATCAGAAAAAGGTGAAAAGTAAACAACAATAAAAATGAAATTTGATGTGATTTAAAAAAAAATATCATGGGAAATAATTCTGAAAAAGTATTGGGTGTTTATGTATTCAGTTGCAAGGGAATAGGGTATTCCCCTGCACCCAGGAGGATCAGTGCTACTTAAACCATACCATTTGGAGCTTAATTTAACTTTTCTTTTAATTCATGGTTGACTTTGGATACAGACACATACTTTAATGATGAGAAGTTAGGGATAATCCCAGTTTAAAATAAAAAAAAAAAACCCCAATGTTCGAATTTAATTATCTCAAATTAATTCAAAACACTGAAACTATTTCAGTCTCCTTTTTTTATGTAAAAAGAAAAAAAAGGAGCTTATGTTTTCTGCATGTCTATGAGAAGAGTGTATTTTGCCATAGCAACATTTTTTTTTTAATGAAGAAAATAAATCTCAAGACATTATTTCTGAACGTTTACTTATTGGCTTTAATTATCTGTGTGCTTTTGAGTGGGATTCTTTTGTCTTTTCTAATAGCCATTTAAAATTTAAAAAAAAAAAAAAAGGTTAAGCAGAGAAGGGGAACTTCAAATTCCTTGAGAGTACAACTTGCTATTGTCTCTGCTTGGGTTCCAAAATAAGGAAAGCCATTGCCATTCCCTTCCTCAGGACTCCTATGAGCTGTTGGAGACTGGCTGGAGAGGTCACTTTGTCATTGTGTCACAGGCCCATGTCCCTCTTCCTTCTCTAAGGGATGCTCCAGGTCATTCAGGTCTATGAAAACATCTGCCTCTGAGACCCAGGTTGTCTTTTCTCCCTCTCCCAAATTAGGCATTTGGGGAGATATTTTTAAAAAACACCCCTTTATAAATGCCCCTGGCAATGGTTGGTCAGCTCTGAAGCTCTGACTGTACACAAAACTTTTTTCTTTCACCAGAAAATTCTCAGAAATTGCAACTCCTTTATTTTACTAATGTTTAAAACTAAAGCACTTCCCCTGTGGTATAGTTCTTGTGGTATATGGAGAGGGCTGGGTATTTAGAAGAAGGAAAACCTAAATTTCACATTTCCATGTGCAGATGTGCAGAGTGCTGCCTCTTTGGCCCTTCAGCTAAGCTTTTACTTTTAGTTGTATTAGGACCTAAGCAACCGAGCCACATAAAGGGAGTGATATTAAGCCTTCCTCAAAGAAACAGTTGGAAACACAAACCAAAAAAAGATAAAGAAGGAATAGGGAATGATGGCTGAATGTAAGGTTTTCTCTTTAAATGGGCTGTTGATCTTCTGCGTGAAGATGGTTAAACCCACATTGAGCCAGGAACGTCACATAAATTCCTGTGAACTGTCAGGGTGGTCAATCCAGACATACCTGCTTGTGACTACCAAGCTCTTCTGGCCCCCTCGATACCTGGCAGTGCCTCTATTGACTCTCCACCCTATTCTCTGCCCTCTTTTTTACAGCACAAGCTCTTCAGGCGAGTGGCAACCTCTGATGATGCATCTGCACGGAGCACCATAAAATGTATCTCTATATAACATTTATATCAGGAGATATACAATCAATGACTGACTGACCAGCAAAAGACATGACCTAGGAAGGCAGCAATTAAGGAAGTAAATGTATTTCTGATTTATGATTGACACAGACCAATGGATTGAATTTTCAGTTTATTAATTTTTCTGGCTTGAGTAAAAATGTTAAAATATACAGGCCTCAAATTGTTCCTATTGCTATTAAAAAAGAAAAAAAAAAGTCATCAACTGCTTGCTTTGTGATTTTCTAAATATAATGTTATTGGTGTTTATACAATAATGTATTTTTATGTTTGTTTATTTAATGCTTGTTTATACTAACAAAATAAGGGGGGGAGATGTGTGTAATTTCTTTACCTAGGACAGCTCAGCAGAGAGGTAACATCTGACTGCTCACTGAAGTCTTGCATTTCACCCAATTTTCCACCTGGGTTGACTAGAAGATATAAATCTAAAATTGATAAATACCAACCACTTTTTCTGTGCCTGAGAAATTAATTTCCAAACTTCATTACAAGACTGCACACAATCAAGAGCACAGGCAAGCAGCAAAAATAATATTGGTTTAGTGCATCATGTTGGCAGCATCAACGCTCACCTCGTAACTGCTCTGCCTTGGATTTCACTTGAGAAATATGCAAATATAAGGTTGTTAAAGCAACTGATTGCAAAAATATGGGATCATTAGAGGTGTTAACCTTGCTGCCCTGGCTAAGTTCCAGTTCACGTAATTAAATTCCACCTACTTAAATTCCCTCAAAGATTTTATTTCTTCACTTTCACTTAAACTATAGATATTTGGCTTCTAAACAGCATGGCTTTGTGTGTTTCAGAGTCTCACTGTGAGCTGTCTGCAAATACAAACATTTATAGAGTTTTGTCCACATGAATATCTTCCTTAATTTGTGATAATTATGACAAAGAAATCTTGGTATGCTCACCTGTGGCAACTTAAATTTCCTTTTGATCTTAAAAGAAGAAAAAAACTGTGATATGAGTTTTCCAGGAAGGCACATAATTCCTCCTCACTAGATATAGAAAACAGGAAATTTAATTTTTTTTTTCTGTGTGAGGAAACAAATGCGAGAATGCCTTAATGCCTGTACTAACCACTGGGAGTCAGTTTAAGGATTCAGAATGTAGGAATCAGGTGCTGGTTTGGTACAGATTTAGAAAAAAGGAGGGTTTTGATGGTATCTCTAAGCCAGTTTTGTGAACTGGATGGGAAGAGTCTCATATTTTGAAGCCAATGGAGAATAGCTTTACTATCTCTTCCATAATTGCATTGATAAGAGGGGGATTTACCGTGTAATTATGTCTGGCTGCAGATACAAATCTATTTTAATATTCTTCCTCCCAACTCTATTCTTAAGAAATTCTCATCACAGATAAAGCAACATAGATCTCTTAATTTTTCTGAAAGTGTTATGAAGCTGATAAAATTACGCCAAGGTCGTCAGTTCGATTCCCATTTGGGCCAATCAATTAAGAGTTGGACTTGATGATCCTTGTAGGTCCCTTCCAACTCAGAATATCTGTGATTCTAATGAAGACTAACTAAAAAATATTAAATCAGAGAAAAAATAATTTGTTCATATATTGGTCATTTAGTCTTTCATCTATTTGAAAATCCATTTCTTCTACTCTTGGTAAAGGCATAGGACTGATATTTATGCCACCCTCTTAAATGGTTTGTACTCCACCTCTGAATAGTGTGGAGCCAGGACACCCCAGACTCTCTAAAGGTTTAAGTTTCATTTTGCACATTAAGGACCAAATTCATCACACCTTACTGTAAGTGTTAACCTAGATGTTGATTTCAGGATTTTAGACCGTTTTATCAGTTTAAAAAGTCTGGAACTACAGAGATAAAATCAATTTGTAGTGAAGAGCATGACTGGAAATAACTGTACTTCTGCACTGACATAGAGATACTAACGAATTCTATACTTCACATAGGTCAATATCCAGTGACTGTTAGGAGCTATCTGAGTCCTCACCTGCAAACAAAAGTTGTGGATACTTAAGTAGCTCCATTTAAAAAATGGTTTATGTAAATTGGAGGATTCTCCTGTACAATAACAATACATTGAAGCTCTATTCGTGAAATACTTTTGCTTTCAAAAGTGCCAACAGAATCCAGCAACTGAAACTGAAAAGATAATTTCAGACTACAACAAGATTTAGGAAATTTTGGTTGTTTAAAACTCAATGGCAGTCCCTTCTGGGAAGCTGCTTAGCCCTGGATCGTGTTCTTTGACCTAAAAGTTAAATTGACGTTTGCATTTCTACCTGCAGTGGAGCTCAGACCAATTCCTGCCAAATTCAGGCTCCTTTTGTGTTACTCTAGCCATGAAAAAGATCTTTAAGTCGATGAGGCTCCCTGGTTTGTAAACTAAACTTCATGCTGAGTTCTCTTTAGATTTAGAGTCTATTAGTTGTAATAATACCAGTCTTATTTTGTCTGTGCAAATATTATTACTGTCAGGTGCCACTGTTTATGAATATATCCAAACATGAAGGTAATTGTATGAACTTTCCTTTCATTTCCATCATGTTCATGTGGCATTTCATCCTCCTTTATTTTTGCCACGGAGACATGAAAAATACAGTAAAATGAGGCTTGAAGTTTTCAGCTTGAGAAAAGTTGTAATAAAACCTATTTTCTGTGCCTTCACTTTTATTTACCAAGGCCATCAACTTTGTTATTGCTAGTAGATATTTTACAGTTGACATACTTAATCTCTGGACTTCCTAATTCCAACAAAATCAACTTTTTTGCATTATAATATAGAATTGCAATAAATGTGAGAACTAATTGGCTTGAAAGAGTGCATTAGGAGGGTACCATCAGGTCATTAATCGGTGTTTGAGTTCCTACAAATTCAAAAAATACTCTGCTGCCTAGTAAACTACATATGAATAATAAAAAGATTGGAGACTGGGCTGGTAAGATAAAACTATCATCTTCTCATCCTGACATTTAAGGAACATGTCAAAAATTAAAAATTCCCTTGTACCAGTGATATATTTATTCCATCAGGACTATCCTAGAATCTCACACTGTTGAGGCTTTTCTGATTATGCCAGCCCTTTGCAGGATAAAGCTTCCTGTTTATTATTCTGATCACTTTGGAGCAAAATAAGCCTATCTGTCGCATATAAAGAGTATCCTGCATTTTATTACTGAATTGGTTTTTTTTTTTCTCCTATATTTTCAGTTCATACCTATTGAATTTTTGATAATCATTGCTTGCATACTTGCAGGAGTACAAGATTTTTCTATTTATGAACTTTTGATTTTTAAATTTTTTTTTCTTCACTTATTTGTTGAACATAAATGGTCCAACAACCTTTCCTAAGAAGGGGACAGATAAATTTTTGTTATCATGCTGCATACTGTGTAAAATAAACATTAATTTCTAAACTTGCTCCCTCCTTAAAATTTCTGCAGTCAGATATCCATGATGTCTTGCCTTTTTTTGAGAAGTTATTTTGTATGTTTAAAAAAATGCAGATAGGAGTATTCAAGGTGCTTCAATGTATTTTTTTTTCTTAATTTTCTCACCAGAATTCTTCCACTTCTTTTTTTCACCAAAAACTGCATGATAATCCTTTAAAAAAATGGTATTTTGTGTTACTTCTATAAAATCCTATTGATTAGTAAGTGAAAACTGGAATTTAGCATGTGTTCTGTTATCTTCCAGTGTGTTCCAAGTTCATAGAGGATTTTGGACTTTGAAAGATAGTTCTACTGGCTTCCAGTTTTAAGGCCATATTGTGCCTGGAGGCAGTTTTAATCCTGGTGCCTGTAAATTCATGGAGTCGTAGAATGGCTTGGGTTGGAAAGGACCTTCAAAATCATCGAGTTCCAACCACCTTCCACAGGCAGGGACACTTTCCACCATCCCAGGTTGCTCCAAACCCCATCCAACCTGGCCCTGAACACTTCCAAGGGTGGGCATCCAAAACTCTGGGCAACCTGTGCCAGTGTCTCACCACCCTCACAGGGAAGAATTTTGTTCCTAATACCTAATCTAAACCTACTAAGTTATAATGAAAATGGTGTAAGCAACCAGAACAAATAAAAAAGAGTTGAAATGAGATTTATAAGGCTGTAAACCAGCTATAAACCAACTGTGTCTACTTCTCTGTGACAGCACAAGGATGCTCCCAGGTTTCTACATCCGGCAAACAGATACAAATGCTGGATATGTATCATCCACTCTTACTCCTTAGTTTTTATAGAAATAAACCCACCTGTTTTCTTGAAGGTAGGAGAGACGGCATTTTGTAAAGTCTGGCAGATACCCAGATGGGAAAATATGGTGGCAGAATGCTGGAAAACGCACTTTTAAAGGTCCAAGTGCAATTTAGGAGACTAAGGAGGTGAAACTGGACACTACCTAATGCCAAGGCATTAGGTCCTCAAGGAGATGGTTGATCGCATATCATTATTTTAGCCTCTAAAACAGGTGATTAAATGGTTTTGATCAGTCACAAATCATAACTTAATAGATACCAATTCTTTTTTTTAATAAGCATTGGCCTGTAAAAGGCCCATCCATTTCTTTCAGCACAGTTGCAAAACAATATATTTTCCTGTTATAACCTATAACCATCCACAGAAAATTGCTACTATTTTATCCTACTGTGATAGCACCGACAGTAGACTAATAATTGGCATAACAAATAACAAAGCACAGTCTGAGAGCTCAGTTTAAGGCTTGGGATGTGTCAGGGTGGTAGGAAAAAACATAGCACCAGTTGTTATGTAAAACACATATTAGTTATACTTACTGACTTTCTTCTCACCTTTACTTGTTTGTACCTTCTGGTACTGCAGTTGGAATGACCATCTGGAAAGATTTGAGGGAAAAGAAAGCAGTAGTTTTATAGAAAGTGGATTTTCTTTGACTATGTTGGAAACAAGTTCTTAAAGACAAGAGTAAGTTTTATGAAGTAAAAAGTTGTAAAAAAACTGTAGAGTAAATACTTCATGGATTTTTTTTGGGGGGGAGGTAGGGGGAGTAAACTAGCATATTGTCTCCAAATTATCAGGTTATGTTAAAAGGAAAGGAAGAGTAATTTAATTTAGATACCAAAGCAGTACTTATTTCCAAAGCACATTCCTTTTAGAACATGGTGAAGATATTTACAAATTTGGCACTAATCAACAGCTTCTGCATGTATGTTTCCAAAAGGGTGCAGCTTAGAGGTAAAACAGAATTGTAGAGGAAGCAAAATCAGACAAGATTTTAGGGTAAGATAAAAGGGGATGAACAGCTGTTAAAGCATAGCTCCAGGCAGTGACCAAGCACCTCACAGCTGCTCACTCACTCCCACGGTTGGGATAGGGGAGAGAATCAGAAGGGCAAAAGTAAGAAAACTTGTGGGTTGAGATAGGGGCAGCTTAACTGGTAAAGGAAAAGCCAAGTACACAAGCAAAGCAAAACAAGGAATTAATTCATCCCTTCCCATGGCTGGGCAGGTGTTCAGCCATCTCTAAGAGAGCAGGGCTCCATCACACAAAATGGTAACATGGGAAGACAGATGGCATCACTCCAAATGTCTTCCCTTTCTCCTTACCCTACCTTTATATGCTGAGTATGGCTCCATATAGCCTGGAATATTCCTCAGGTCAGTCGGCATCAGCTGTCCTGGCTCCAACTCCCAACTCCTTGTTTCCCCCCAGCCTCCTCACTCCAAACCTCAACTTTGTGTGAGCTCTGATCAGCAGTAATGAAAATATCCCTCTGCTATTAACACTGTTTTAGTCACAAATCCAAAATGCAGCCCCACATTAACTACTGAAAAGAAAACTAACTCTAGCCCAGTCAAAACCAGCACAACAGGAAAATATGCTAAATCCCTTAAAAATAACATGAATTGCTATAAATCCACAGACTGGTGTTGGGCTCACAGATATTGGTCCCTTTATGATAAGACCGTGTTGCTCCATCAGTTTTTGCTGGACAGTTCAAGCAACTCACTTCACTTTCAAAGGGAGAAATGTAGTAAAAACATTCATTTTTTTTTATGATTTTTTTTAAATTTTAATCCCAGGATTTTTATCCAACTGGATACAACCCTTTATTTTATCCAACTGGGAAATCCAGCAATGGAGAAGAAAAGCACTAATTCAGACCCTTCAAACTTTTGAATCTGCCCTTTCCTAGAATCAAGTGAATGATTAATGTTGACACTTGAGTCTTCCCATATAATCATCATATCTTGGAAGAGAGCACAGGAGTTACACTTATGTTGGAAAGTAAATGAGAGTAAAGTTCATCTCTGATCAGTAGTTTTGCAAAGTATATATGGAATTAACAATAACAGAAAGATAAAGCAAAAGACTTAAGTATATAGTGTATATTAGACTGTGGATTGCTTTCTCCTAACCCTGAATCTATTTTTCAGCTATAAAATTCTGCAGTGTAAGGCAGGTCATCCATCATTGAAATGCTTATCAGACATGAAACAATTAGAGAATGACTGTTGTCCTGAAATAATGAGGCACTGATTGTATGCTTCTGTAGCTGAATAATGAAATATAAAAGAAAGAAAAGTGGGTAAAGAGAAAAGGAAATAATTCCTAGCACAGATCAGAGCTAGATTTTGGGTTATGAGCAGCTATGGTAGAAAAGCAAAAGACTGTCTTCATGTCACTCGAAAGTTGCTTTCTTGACCTTCATGTAATGGGGAACCTATTCTTCTAAAGTGTTTCTTAATATTGCACTGTGTGTTTTGGTTCTGAAATGCAAACCTGCAGTGACAACTGTGTACAATTCAAACTTGAGCATACAGAGATTCATGTGGATTCACCTATAGTGCAGCCAGAGTTCTGGAAACAAGAGTTATCCTCATCCCCTATAAAATCCTCTTTTAGACAGTGTTGTACTTTGACTCTCATAAAAATAACCTAATTCCTTCTTGTGGAGGATCTGAGAACACCACCTGTGACAGTTACAAACTCTGCGTCCTTGTTTCCTTAAGACCTCAGCACTCCCTGTCTTCTTCTGCTTTTTTTTTTTCTCAATAAATTCTAGTTTCTTTATTTTCTAAACAGAGGTATTCCAGTATCATGTGGACAAAATTCTTATGAATAAGGGTATAGATTTTTTTTTGTTTAAAAATTCCTTGCTTCCTTCTGGAATTAAAATATTTCCGAGACTTTGAATATTAATAAGAAAAGATTCTTCTAAAAATGTCAATATATGTCCAGCACCACTGATTAGGCCAGATATTTTAATGCAAATGTCATGAAAAAAAGAGGAAATATTTATTAGAGGAAATGGATGTACAACAGCTAGTTGTAAGTTTAAATAAGGATGACTCTTATGTGTTATGACTCAAAATTACTGACTGAAGAAAAAGACTTGAGTAAGCAGACTGGAAGCTTAAATTCATGAGATGAATGGTGCTGGTTGCACTGATTTAAATTTAAGTTCTTCTGACATAAGTACAAGCACAATGCTCACTATAACTTGTTGAATCTTAATTATTTCTGAATAAAACTGTAACAGCAACATGATTTTGCTCCCATTAAAAATGAATCAACTTGGAAGCAAATGTCCTTGATTTTCTGCCTTGCCTGGTCATTGACTGATTGCTCTTTGATGGAAACATGTTCTGACCACCCACCTGTGATTTCATTACAGGAAGAAGCCTTCTCTAATGTGAGAATAAACATGAAACTAAACCTGCAGCATCGTGAACAGATGATTCAATATTTGACCTTCTATTATGTTTTATAATGTGATAGTGTTCGACCTATCACAGAACTTCTGAATATCGGTCTCTCCAGTCTTCCACAAATCTTTGGGAATATACCATTTTATGAATCAGCATTACAAAAGTTTTTGGTGTTTTTTTTACTTAATTTGAGGGGGAAAATCAAAAAAAGAAAAATCAAAAAGAGGAGAGGTTTCCTTGTTGTAAATTCTGAGCGGTGAATATACTTGCAGAGAAGGACACTGATTGCAGACATATGGAGTTTTTAATAAGAAACAGAAATGCCTATTCTAAGGTTGTAGATTCAGCTTTGTAGATTTGTAGATTTCAGAGTCTTGACCCTGATAATACAAAAATGCTCTGGGTTTTTTTTGTTTGTTTGTTTCCTATGTTTTGCACTGCTACAGACACATTTTTTTCGTGGTCTCTGGGAGCTTTACTCTCAGTCACAACTCTTGCCAGCTTATAAGAACCCTGGAAAGATTTACTGCCTTAGCTCTCTGGCAGGTGGTTGCTACGTGTGCATTAGTGTGTTATCTACAAAAAATAAAATCAGTGATTAAAGCAGCTTAGCATTAAGCCATTGATGTCATTAACACTTCTCATTTACTGTGCACTCTGTCTTCATGGATAGGGCTCTGGCTGACTTTGTGCTGACAAGACTGGTAGGGGTTTGGCCATTGACCACAAGTTTGAACGAAAGGTGATGAGCACCACTCTTGATGACCACTGTGGGAAGAGGGGTCCAGTGTGTGATTTGTCTGATGACCAGTTACATCACTTCTTTGTGCATCTTTTTCCTCTGCTGCACAAACAAGGTTTTTAACACTCTCATATCTCAAAGAGGCAATGATGTGACACTCATATAAAGGAGAGATGACATAAATGCTGGTTTGCTTATTCTTATCCTAATGTTCCATGGAAAAGAAAGAATGTTCTGTTTGCTAGACTTCCTGGTCTCTCTCTCTCCAAGAGATTAAATAAATAGCTTATAACTGTAGTGTCCTGAAACCCGTCAAAAAGAGAATGAAGTGTGGCTTATTAAAGCGTTACCTTGTTTTTTGTATGCTTCATTTGGGAAAAAAGTGCAGACTCTCTATCCCTGCCTGAAGTTTGGAGGTACCATCCCACATCACCTGACTAAATAAGGTCCAACCTGTATCCCTGGGTCTCAGTCTGCCCAGGAAATACTCCTGGCAGTGAGAACTTCCATCACTGTGAAGGGATCAGAAGCACCACCAAATAGAGGGGCTACTTTGTCCTTTCTCCTTGTCATATGTTATTTTTGCTTTTTTTTCCCCCTGCAAGTCTTTCATGAAAATATTTGGCTCTGAAATAAATAAGTTGAAGTAGGAAGCTTAATTTATTTACCTTTCCAAAATACAAAAAACTTTAAAAATATGTATCTGGAAGAAATTCTGGTTTCTTCTTTCAGAGAGCTTCTGCTAGCCCAGTTTCATTTCTAAAACCAGTGAGGAGAGGACAGCAGCAACTTTTGCAAGAAATCCCAGGGTCCATACCACCAACTCTTACTGAGCCAAAAAGAACCCCACAGCCTTTTTAATTTTGCATTTGAAATGTTTGCTCTCAAAGCAAGATGCTTTGATTCTTGTAGGAGCACAAGTACCATTCCGGCTGTAAACATTCAGAGATAGTTTTTGCCATCTGAAAATGGTTCTTTGGGCTTCTGCTCAAAATTTCCCAGAGAACTGTCACCCAAGCTCTTCTAAGATCATAATGCTTATAAATATTGAGACAAAATGACAAGGTATGCCTGGCTTGTTCCATTAGGACCATGTTTAGTGGCTTTTAAAAAAAGTCATTCTGAGGTCATTTCTGGTTCAAGGCATCTCTAAGCTGATAATTGGTGCAGCTGGGGATTATATCTAGTGAAAACTTGGTGTGCTTGTGACTTTCCTGGGGTGTCTGATACTGATAACTGATGAAAGAAAAACATCTAACCTAGACTGACCAATAGCTTAAATTGCTGATAATTTTCTTTTCTATTTAGAATTGTTATACAATAAAAATGACAATCTTATAGGTTTTATGAATTCAAGTGATAATTACTTCCCCCCCACACTCCTGCCATATGTTTCACAGCATCCTTCTTTCAGGATCTGGGTTTCGATTAGAATTTTAAAAAGTATTTCTCTTAATTTTGAATGGGAATTATTCCAAGCTGCATCAGGAGAGGTTCAGACTTGATATTAGGAAACAATTATTTGCTGAGAGATCAGATCAAACTCTGGGACAGGCTCCCTAGAGAGGTGATTGATGCCTCTGGCCTGTCAGTGTTAAAGAGGCTTTGGACAAGGTGCTTAACATGATTCATCTTTTTGTCAGCCCTGCATTGGTCACTCAGTTGGACTAGATGATGGTTTTAGGTTCCTTCCCAAAGAACTATTCTGTTCTATTCTATTCTATTCTATTCTATTCTATTCTATTCTATTCTACTCTTTGTTTTTTTTTTTTCCTTCAAATTGAGTGTTGACATACATTTGAACAAATACAAAAGCAAAACATGTCAGGATGGCATTTCTGAAGAGTATTAATTGCCATTACAAATGTTTTTTCAGCCATTTTGAAAGAGAATATTCTGTTTCTGAAGTGACACATTATCAGGTAAAATAGCTTCTGCCCTTTGTTCAGTCTGAGTTTGTGTGTTGATGACTAGAATGTTAATGCAATAATTTACAGTTGCATTATCTTTATGGCTGTGTATTGTAATAACTTAATGGAGCAGAAATGCATTGCAGATGGACAGATAAAGACTGCCCGTGAAAATGAGAGAGAGGGGAAGTGGAATGTCTTTGAGTAGAGAGTGTACTGCACTGGAAGGTACGTTGGTCCTGAATATTAATATAAGTAGGGGGTGGTTTTACCCATATTTCTTTCCATATTCCATATTTCACACATGACTCTGCAAAGATATGTGTTAGGCAAAGACAGTATGGCAGTTGTGAGTACAAATGCAAAGGGGAGTTTTCACTTATTAGTAGTTCACACAGGCACAGTTATTGATTCCCATTTTTCTTATGCTCAGAAAGACAGATGTTTCCCTTTTACTTTGGGGGTTTTTGTGTTGTTGTTGTTGTTTGTTTGTTTGTTTGTTTTTTCCTAAAGTGCGTTGTTGGATCTTTATCTTCTGCTAAGGCATTTACAAGGCAGGCAGGTGCAACATCAATTTAACATCATGTCTGCCAGGATGATGCTGTAAAGACTGGACAGGCACTGCTTTCAATTCTTGGAAGTGCCATGTCAGGGAGAAAGGAAGGGAACATGACAAAATAAAGGTCATAATTGGCTTTAATAGACTAAATTGTGGTAGAAGAGAAAATGGGAAAAAATATCCAAATAGCTGTGTTAGAGTGGCAGCTACAAATCTCAGCTACATGATGAGATAGTGGACTTGTTAGCTTCTCTACACAGAGACATCTCTCAAGACAATCTTTACAGGGTGGTAGATGAAGAAAGACCCAGAAGTTTCCACAAAATCAAAAATTTAGTAGAAAATATTTGTGATAGGCAAGACAGGACACATTTGATTTGTGATATTATAGAAATCAAATAGAAAAGAGAATTTAGGTTTCTGAATTTCCCTCTAGCATTCCACTAATTTATATCTCCATGTGTTAATTAATTGCTATGTGTGGAACCGTCACTACATTTATTTCCATCAAGTCATGATTTCCTAAGAATTCAAGACCTTCTCAAAACTCTAAGCATATTTCCTTATATTTATGCCAACAGCAAAATCAAATAGTTGTGTAGTGAATTCACTCAGAAATTTCTTTTAATAAATATCCCATGGGACCTGTCTCACAGTTACCTTGAGAAGTTTATGGAATTCCCACTGACACTGTTTTTTAGCATTAAATAATAGCTCTTAATAACTGGCTGTTGACTCCAACATGCTCTGGATTTTTTGGTCACTGGAGAAGGATAAATGGTCATGGGAGATGCATGAGAAGATTTGATTGACTCATGGGCAGTGAGGATGAGTCATTTAAAAGACAAAGAATCATGTGTTATGGTATTCTTATATGTGTCCACTTTGAATAACGTACAGTACTTCCTCTTACAGGTCAAAAACATTGTTTCACACTGAGATTAGGAGACTACTCACACAAATGCTCTGAGTTTACTGATGGAAAAAAAAGTTATTTCAATTTCTCTCTAAGTGGTGTGTAGTGCACACTCTAGGGCTTGTCTGTGGTTTAAAGTAATCTTAAAAAGCATTGGTTTTACAAATTTTCTGTTAGAGAAAACACTTGTCTTATTTGTATGAGCAAATATTTTAATACTTTCAGGAATAGGAAATGAATAAATGTCAAGTGAATTCCACTGCTGAAGTGGTAAATTAGAGAAAAATTAATAATTATTGAGAGGACTTGTCTTTCCACTGGCAGATCTCAGCAATTACTGCTGTGGCTAAAGAAAACTCACGTATGAGTTGTGGGGCCAAGGAACATGTTGTACTCCAAGAAGTATTAAGAGTTTGTCATCAGGGACTTTGAATTAAATACACTCTGAATTACCTTATAACAAGCAAATGTGGCAAAGTTGTGTCCTTTCTGACACTGGGACTTAACAAGATTAAACCAACTTGGCACAGAGAAAAAATCTTTGTTTGTGGAGTTTACTGCACAGGCCAGAGTGCAAATATCATAAAGATGGATTACAAATGGCTGATCAGGTCCCCGGGGTACCAAAGGAGAGGAGAGCTGAGGAATTAAAAGGTGTTATGTGAGATTTTGAAATTAATCAGAAAATGACAAACAAACACTTCTGGGAATTGAAGGTCTAGGTTAAGTCTTCTGTACAAAGTCTTTGCCCTGCTCTTGATACCGAGAGAAAAAGAAAAGAAAATTATTACAAAGAGAACAAAAAACCTCTGAGGAACCAGGTTTATTTTTGATGCAATTTTTCTAATCCAGAAAACTATGCCATGAAAGGGACAACTTTCACCTTCTTGCCAAAAGAAGGTGAGATTCTTAGAAACATAAGAAGATCACTACATGTATAAAAAAGTTTATTTGGGCTTAGAATTTGTCTTGTAGAATTTTCTGGATTCTGTATATTTGGATGATATCATTAATTAGCAGAAACAACATTCATTTAAGTATATAGTGGCCAAACTATATATAAATAACAATATATCTTTCGTATCACTGAAAGCACACGATATTTTCTCATACTCAGCATAGGTTCAAGAAACAGGAGAAAGTGAACCAAATTTAAAAAATAAAACTATAAAATTAAACACCGGCGGCCACAGAGGTTTTCTATCATCATAATTTAAAATATACTCTGAGGTGTTTCTCTGGCATACGAAGGCAGTTTTTAGAGTTTTTCAGAGAAACTGTGGTGAATAATTGGATTGTGCATCACTTTTTCTTTTCCTTTTTATTATTATTAGTAGTAGTAGTAGTAGCACTACTACTATTTTATTTTGCTTCATTTTCAATTTTTAAACTCCTCTTGTCTCATCATGCAAGTTTTGCTTCAACTCTCCTCCCCATTCCATGTGGGAGGATAGGAAGAGAAGGGGTGGTTGAGCAACTGGCTGTGTGGTGTTTCATCTCCAGCCAGGCTTAAACCCAAAACAAATGGATAAAAGCAAAATGCATCTATGTGTTATAAACATCAGCCATAATTAATAGATGGAAACAGTGGTTTGCTGTGGTCCCAGCTCACTGCTGGGTGCTGCTGATGGCTGATAAACAAATCAACTCTTTTTCACCTCTAGTTCTGAGAGAAAGGATACAAAGGGACAGTTGAAACCTGAAACTAGTGGGTGGTTCAGCTCACTTGCAGTTTTTTGATGACCCCAGAAAATTTTGTTCATTTCCTTCATGCTTATTAAAAAAATAAGCTATTCATTGCAATATTTTGTTAAGTGAACTCTATATATAATCCTAAAGGGGTTTTTGTTTTATTCTTTTTTTTTATGATTCTTTGTCTGGGATTTCTGCACTGCTCATTTTGCGTTTCAGTGCTAAATCCTGTCACATTTTCTATTTTAGAAGGCCATGAAAGACAGCATGCAAAAGTATACAGTGAAGAATGAGAATTAGCTTTATGCAGGGACTGGCTATTCCAGGGCAGAATTCATTAATATCCTATGTATGATACTGAGCCCAGACTTGTCTTGAGGCACAGCTATGCAAAGTACTTGATATACATGGCAATAAACAATCCATTTCTGCTGTTAAACAAAACTATTGGAAATATCACTCTGCAATGGCTGCCTGGAATAGAGAATTTGGGGATAGGATCTGTTTCATCTGTTGATTATAAAATGTATCTGTCTACAGCTGAGCTGGCTGTTTAGGCTTCCACAATATTCAGTGGAGCCTAATCAATACTGTCAGTAGAGTTTAATGTGATTAATTTGGACAAATGTGTTTATTTTAGGGTGAGATAAACTTCTCAGACCTCAATTCTGTTGAGTCTATTGACTAGTTCCCCACAGACTCAAAAAAGAAACCCAGAGTAATTTGATCAGATGTCTCAACATCGAAGAAAACCACGGGTATGAGCCCTGGAGTTTGTGATGGTTATAATCACAGAGCTCGTAATGTTTCACAGGCAGGTCTTCTGAATTGCAAAGTAAAGATTTCTCCTTTGGAATTGTGCTAGTTCTGGCATGATAAATAATTGACAACATGTCTCCCCCCCCCCAAAAAAAAAACCCCATCTCAGCAAAACTGGGGTATTTGAAAAAAAGGAAAAGTGTTCATGACAAAGCTCAAGGGTATAAGCATCTTACCTTTTACAGAAATATACACCACCCATACAGATTTCCTCAGAAGTACTTAACCTTGACTTATGCATAAATGGAACACTTCTTGGAATACAGAATATGCAACATGTCACCACAGGCTACTCCTGCCTACTTCTAGCAGGCATTGCTATTTCATATCAAGGAAAATAGAAATGGCTGTGAGCAGTCTGTGCTGAACAGAAGAGAGAAATATGGTTTTTCCAGGGTTATATTCCCAAGATAAAATCTGTCCCTGGTCTCTGTAATATCTTGGGACAAAGGATGTCACAATATAAGCCACAAAAATATCCTTCTTCTGCTTATTTTATATTATATTTTTAATCTCCCTTTATGCCTTCTGCCTGTTACAAGAAACATTCTCACTGCATTTTCTTTATTTCTTTCATATTATTATATGTCAGTTATCTCTTCTTCCAGCTGAAGACTCTCAGTCTCCTTAACCTCTCCTGGCATCCAAATCATTCTGCAACTTTGATAATGTGTTATCTTTGTCTATATTATTTTTTTTTTACAGTTTCATTATATTCTTTGCAATAAAATAACCTCTTCTATCCTACAAGAGCTTTTTAAATATATGATTCACTAACTAGCAATAAACTAAAGGACAGGTATTTCTTCAGAAACCGATTCCAGAATTCTTAATGGGGAGTCCAGCTTGTGGAAAAATACACTGGCTTGGAGGTTCTGAGGTTTCCAGGTTAGCTGGGTCTGAGCAGGATCTGATCTCTTCCTCCTGAGGCTCAGGCTCCCAGAAACACACCGGAGAAGAGGCTGCTTTCCCAGTTCCTCTCCTGTTGGACTCTGCCATCAGAGACCATGGACAGTGGAAAAGCTGCCCAAGTCTCTATCAGACGATACTTTCAAACCAGCTGTGATGGGTTTGCATGGCCTGATTTTTGGTAGCAGGGGGGCCAGAGAGATGTTTTCTGTGAGAAGGTGCTGGAAGCTTCCACCATGTCTGGCAGAGCGAATCTCTGATGGCTCTGAAAGATGGACATGCTGCTGGGCCAAAGCTGGGCTAATGAGAGAGGTTGGTAACGCCTCTGGGATGACATATTTAAGAAGAAAATCAAAACAAAGTCATGGGGGTTTTGGCTTCTAGTCAGGGAAGAGGAGGAGGTGAGAACATGTGAGGAAAACAACATGGAGACACCAGGGTCAGTGGAGAAGGAGGGGGAGGAGGTGCTCCAGGTGCCAGAGCTGAGGTTCCTCTNACCCGCAGCCCCTGGGGGAGGTGCCCGTGCCGGAGCGGGCGGATGCCTGGAGGAGGCTGTGATCCAGTGGCAGACCCTGAGGAGAGAGAGGGCCCTGCTCCCAGGCTGGAGCAGCCTGTCCTTGGAGGACTGCACTCCGGGGAAAGAGAGACCCATGGTGCAGCAGTTTTGGGAGGACTGTGTGCCCGTGGGAGGGGCTCACGCTGCAGTAGGTGTGGTGTGGCTGCTGCTCGTGAGAGTGGACCCACGCCGGGGAAGTTCAAGGAGAACTGTCTCCCTTGGGAGGGACACCACGGTGCAGCAGGGGAATGACTTCTCTCTGTGAGCCAAGCAGAAGAAAATCTCGGTGATGAACTGACCAAACCCTCAGTGCCTCTCTCCCTTCACTGTTGGTGGGAAGGAGGGAGGGTTGGGGGAAGAAAAGATGTTTTAAGGGCTTATGTTTACTTCTCATTATCCTCCTCTGATTTTGTTAGTAACAAACTCACTTTGTACTTCTAAGTTGAGCCTGTTTTACCCTTGAAGTGTTTCTCTCAGTCCTTATCTCAGCTCATGAACCCTTTGTTAATTTTTTTTTCTCTCTCCTCTGCCCAGCTGTAGCAGGGGAGGGTGAATGAGTGGCTGCTGTGGGTGCCTGGCGTTTGGCCAGCATCAAACCACGACACCAGTTTTCATAAAAGGATTTACTTCTCTGGACACACAAAGGAGTAAAGAGAAGAGCTGCAGGGTTTCCTTGATTTACTCTTAGCACAAGAACCAGAACTACTCCTGAGTTCATCAAACAAATTAATAACATTTATACATTGGTTTCCCTTTTCAGGTCATCCCAAGATTTGTTCAGTGTGCATAGTAGAAAGCACATCCTTTGAAGTCTCCCTGGACTCAATTTCCAATAATTATTTTCTTTGGTTTAAAGTATTTAAAAGTATTTTCATATGTTGTTTGCCATCCCTCAGCTCCTCAGCTCTTTTTTGTACTTTTGCATTTCTGCTTTTTCTCAGAAAAGTTGTTGACAGCAGTGTCATATCTGTTGCAAAACTTGCTGTCCCACCCATGTAGAATGTAGCACAAATGGGCCCAGCACCAGGATTTGTTTTCTATTTCTATTACAAAATGAAGCTTTCAACTCCTGCTTATAACATTAACCATAACTGTTGCCCGACCATGGAAGCTGAAATATTTATCCCGAATTTTATAAGAAAGATGAAAAAGTGTAAAGTAGACATAAAAGCCTGGCTTCTAAAATGCCAGTTTTCTGTTGTGAGTTTCAAGCAATTTAGTCTGACTTTACTGAAAGAACGTCTGTTCAAACAGAAAGAATTTTAGACATCACCTTTCGTGTGAAACAAAAGTGTAAAACCCAATAATTATTTTCTAACTAGAAAAATTAATCTTTTTGTTCTCAATATCATCTTCATAATTTACTTCAATGTAAAAATTCCTCCTGAAGGTGTTTAAGATCTGTGTTACCTTTATTAAGCTCATTTCATAGATATGTCACCTCTAAGTCCTTAGCCTATATCCACGTGATATACCACAGTTCTTTCTAAGAAATTCCACTCAGCCTGTCCCCTGCCTGCTGCCTCTTGGCTACTCATTTGTCTGTTTTTCTGACTTCTTTTGCAATTCCTTCAGAAGACCTGGGATGAATCCTTCAAAACCTCTCTGAGGGTGCTCTAAAGTGCATGGTGGGATTTTTGGGGTGTCCTGTGCAGGGCCAGGAGTTGGATTCAATGATCCTTGTGGGTCCCTTACAACTCAGAATATTTAACAATCCTCTGATTCTATGAAGTGTCACACAAGACTAACCTTGGTGGAAACAGACACAATATATTCCTATCAGAGAACATAATCACGCCATTAAAGTGTTTAGAAGCCATTCCTCCAGACTTAGTTTGACACTGTGTCCATTCATCTGCCTCTCCTTTAGTATTCCTGTATTATAATTGCCATAGCTAACAATGAGCAATCGGGAGACAAAACCTTTCCTCTGACATTGAAATTCCGAAGCAAGGAGACAGCAGCAGTGAGCAGTAATTGCATGCTTTCTCTCTTTTCCCTGCATTTTATTTATGTTTTTACCTTGAAGTATCTTAATTGTCCATCTGCCAATTTCACAGCAGCTGACATCTTCTGCTTAAGTGAGACACACTCTCGATCTTCGCTGGGAAGAGTGGTTAGAAACCACACCAAAAATAAAAAGGATCAGAGGATGGATTGCCATGCCAGCATACGTTTTCAGCTCTCATTTATGGCCCTTCTTGATCCAGCTTCAGTTTGGGGGAGGGAAATGGGTGTAGCGCTGCTTTAAAAGCCATAACCTTTGGAATTAAAATGAGTTCTCAGCACAAACTGAGCAATAAAAAAGCAATCATATCACCAGGCTGCTGGCCCTTATTATTTTAGCATCAGTGTGATGGGCTTTAAAAGCTTTAGACATGCTGGGAAAGTTAAATACACGTGTTCCATTTAAAACTGACCAGCATTTAAATACGCAGACACCTGCCATGACAAGCAGTCAAGGGATTGCTCTTTCATTTTATAAATGGAATAAAACTGCTCAGTACAATGGCATGACATCTGTGTGGATATTTGTTTAGTTGCTACTGGTGTACTTAATGTGAGGGATTTAGAGTATTAGTCTCAGACAGCATTCTGCAAGCTCCACTTCCCCACAGCGACTTCTCTATTCAGTGCAAGATTTAAGTAGTTGAACAAAGTGATCTTTTTGTCTAGCATAAAATAAAGAAGTGTGTAGGGGTGAGGTGGCTTGTATTCTCATTTTCCCTTCCTGCACAAAAACTGTTAGGTTTACTCTCAGCAGGAGCCACACAATGCATGCACTCTTGAGATGCTGGCACTAAGGGTGGTGGGGGGAAAGGAGGAGAAGATTTTGTTCTCTGAGCAAATGGAACAAAAATTCTGTTTATCTGAGGGTTTGAACAGAAACACTTGTCTCTAATTAATTTTGAGGTGGTTTAATCCTGTTTAATATTTATCTTTGAGTTAATTTTGAACAGGAAACATGCATTTTATTGAAACAAATGAACACTTTGAAAATGCCAGAACTAAGTATTCAGATTTTTGAGATATTTCCTTTCTTGAATTCACATGCAATCACAATGTCCTTCCTCCCCTGTCCCTCAGGGTTTGAATTTCAGCATATTTTCAGCTTTCCCAAGTGTGCCTAGGGACGAAGAGATGTTGAACTTATTGCATGCTGAAAGTGTTTTGCTCATAGCTAGTTTTTTTGGCCCATGATGGAATGAAAACACAAGCAGAATAATATAGATTTCTGCCGGTTGCAAGAATTATTACAA
Organism: Mohoua ochrocephala; assembly: GCA_013398855.1. NCBI lineage: Eukaryota > Metazoa > Chordata > Aves > Passeriformes > Acanthizidae > Mohoua > Mohoua ochrocephala. Next base: position 25,198 of record VZTA01004999.1, on the reverse strand, counting down.
AAATCACCTTCTGTCCTTTTCCATGTGTTTTTATTTTTCCCTGTCCATAATTTCTCCTTCATTAATGCAGAACAATCACTGTGCATAGTTTTTAGGACTGGTACTAGTTTTTTTTGTGTAGCATTCCTCATTTCAGTACCTTGATGTTAGCTCTTCTTTCCTATTCCTCTTTTATTCACAGTTATTTGTGCTGGAGGTGAAAAACTATAACGATAACTGAATGAATAGAGTCACTTACACCAGAGGATTGAGATCTGCTTTTAATTATCCCACATGAATAATTTGTCAGTGTCTCATTTCTGACCATCCGTAAAAGATGTTGCCTTTATTGCTTTTCAAAGTAATAAAACCGTTAAAGCCAATTTGGGTGATCTTTTTCCCCACTGCTTTTCTTCCTCTTCCACTCTGATAAAAGAATCACCTGTAAAAACACCATCTTCAGATTGCTGCCACAATCCCAAAGTGAAAAAAACCCAGTTCTCTTTGTGCTGTGTGTTACTGTTAAGGTAATTTAAAGAAGCACAAACCACAGAGAGTTAATCGATCCTATGTCTTTAAACACACTTTTGCATCCTTGGAGTCCTGTACAGTAAGAATGTAAAGATAGTGATTGTGCTTGATTTTGATGCTTCTAGACAATATTTTTCATGTCATAGAAGAAAAACAGTGCTTTTTTACACTCCATGGATCCTAATAGTGTAACTCCCTGCATTGAATTTTAGCTCTTAGAAAGGGATATGTAGAACTTACATTAAAAATAAATTCCAGAACTGTCTGACAAAGACAAAGAATCAAAACCGTGAGAAAGATTAAAGGAAAAAAATCTCTACTATGTACATACTTGTCCATTAGTTCAGTACCTGATCATCCCTCAAGATTAATGTTTTAATGCTATGTGAAAGAATATTTAAGAACACAAAGGCTTGATTTCATCACAGAAGTCATTAAGGAGACTTATATCTGTGCTGGAATATCTGGCACCACACTGTCCCTATAAATTCAGTTAGGACTTTGTGACACTTTTGCACTCTTCCCTGAGTCACCTGGGAGCCCGTCACAGAAATGTGAGATGCGATGCCATCAGACCTTCTGAGCTGCTGGTGCTGCCTTGGAGGCCTTCTGAACATTTTAATCTGTTTCCTCAGTATGAAAAATTGAATGGAAGCAAAAATCATTCTCTAGCTCTCATAACTGTGTCAGGGAATCCAAGTTACAAGAATCATTGGATCCTTGGAAGCTACAGAAGAGTTAAGAGCCCCAAAGTTAGGTAGCGCCAGGTGACTTTCTGAGGGCGAAGAAAGTCAATGGAAGAGCAAAAGTGTCAACAGGGTAGAGCAGGAAATTGCCTTACCCTGTATCCTCCTTTCCTGTGTTCTCTCCAGCCACTCTCACTTCTGATCTATGTTTGGGTTTTTTTCAAGTTTCATCCTTGTTTTGATAACACACAAATCATGAAAAAATATAGCACGGCTCTGGGTTTTTATCTGGCTATTTGACTTTACTGACCACACAGCAAGTGTTTTTGGCAATTATTTTTTGTCTCATCTGGGACTAAGATATCCTAGGAATACAGTAAAACAAAGTTTTTCTTCTTAAGCTTTCTGGCTAGGATCTAGTGATGACAGAAATCTAAATGAAATCTTCAAAGTCCTTTATGGGGGTTCTTTAGGTGTGAACTTGCAAATAGTGTAAAAGTAATTTTTTCCTTTCTCAGGAAGTAGGGGGAAATTATATCAATATGAGTTACTGGAACAGACATCTAACATTTTCTGGGACATGTTGACATGTAAACAAGTGCACTGACACTGGCTTGAAGGATACATCCATTCATATTTTAGTTTAAAAAATGCAGCACTAATTAGTTACTGGTCAGTTCCTGTATTGGCTCTGACTGGGATGGAGTTAACTTTCCCCATGGCAGCCCTCACAGTGATGTGCTGCATTTTGGTGGCTACAGAGGTGGTGGTGACACCGCAGTGTCTTGGCTCCTGCTGAGCAGAGATGGCACAGCACCAGTGCTGTGTCTCTAACCCCAGTCTCCAGTTAAAAACCCACAGGCTGAGGGTGAGCAAAGTGCCAGGAGAGGACAGAGCCAGGACAGCTGACCCAAACTGACAGAAGGGATATCCCATCCCAAGTGTTGTGCTCAGTAATAAAAGCCAAGAGAAAGGAGGAGAAGGGCAGCATCCATCATTAAGGTGTTTGTATTCTAAAGTTACCCCTGTGTATACTAAGGCCCTGCTTCCCAGGATGCAGCTGGACATTGCCTACTGAGGGGAAGTAGAGATAACTCTTTTTGTTTTCCCTTGTTTTCATGCATGGCCTTTTCTTTTCTTTATTAAATTCACAAGTTTTTAATCTGATTTATTCCCTGTCCCACTGAGAGGGAGTGAGAGAGTGCCTTGGCCAACACCAGCCATGGTCACATAAATAAACATAACAGGATAGAACAGGAGCATTAAATTATCATTTTATATCAGCCTCGTTTTAGCCACTTAAGAAGCTGGAATGAGACAAGTGTAAAGAAACTCTTAATGTGCTATTTCATCTACGAGAACCTTTTGAATTCCAGACATCCAGCAGACAATTGCATGTATAGCCCTGTCAGTTCATGATATCCCATGACAAGCTATCATTAGGTGTTCAGGCAGCCTGTAATGTGTGCCACTTACGATGCTGTAACACCAGCCAAACCTTTATGCAGTCTCTTGTAATCTTATCTGTTATGTACTGCAAAATGATGAACCAGATTATGACCCGCAATTAAATGTCTCCTGCGTGATCCCACAGCTTACAAGAGCTGGTGAATAAACCAGGGTGTTCAACAATTTAGCTCTTATAAATCCATGCTCACGTAGTGTCAATTCTATGTCTAGGACCTGTTAAAGAGCCTCTTCAGTCTAGAGGACCATGCAAAAAGGTGTCACCCTGTACATTTATACCAGTAAAAACCATGGCAAAGCCTGAACACAGACCATTATTGTCTATATCATTAAGTATTCAAGTGTATGTATACAAGTGTGGTGAAAAACACACTCAGGAGGAGAGGTTGTTCTATTTTAACAAAAAGGTAAACCCAGGGTTCAAAAGCTTCTGGGTCAAATTTTCTCTTAAAATATTTCCTCTGAATTGACTCCTGAACAACTTTATGCCAGTTTCAGCTTCATATTTTAAAATTTTTGGTTCCTGATCAGCCATCAGTGAAAACTCTGTTTAATTCTCCTCTTATTTTTCTGTTCTGCCTGCCTTTAGAAAATTTATTTGAATAAGACCTTACAACCTTTGGCTCTGCTTGCTCTGATTGCATTAGGAGTACATTGGCTTCCCCTCCTATCTCCATCCCTAATCTCTGTTTATAAACTAAAGGTAAGATTTTTCTCAGCATCTTTCCAGTGCAAATTTTTTTCTTATAGCTTATTTGTTTATGCAGTGTACACTGTAGTCATAGAGAGACAGACTGAACCATAATGTAGTGCAGTGAGCACTTGGTAATTGCTTCCTTGTGGAGGGCTCAGGGATTTTTCAACATGATAACCCAGAACAGTAGAAGGTAAAGGTGCTCTTGTACTTCTGTGTGAATGTACACCCTATGCTTACGCTTCATAAAATGGGTACAAAGCTGTTATCTGAGAACAGAAAGCATAACACTCTGAAAAAGAAGGCAGAGGCACAGTCTCCAGGACTGATCCAAAACCACAGAGGTTAATGAAAAGACTTCCGTGTGCATTGGATCAGGCTGTAACCTCATGAATAGCTGTGAGGTATATTTAATGCTGCCAGCACAGCTGCAAGAAGAACACTCACAAAAAGTAAATGATGAAGGGAGACTATTTTAATCCTGGCATCTGGGTCTTTTGACTGCCATTTGGAGCAGGAGGTGGGAGTAGCCTTGCAAAATTAGATGATTGGATTCTTCCTGCACCATCGAAGGCCATCTCAAGGCTTTAAAAGTAAAATTTGGCATCTTTTATTTTTTTTACTTTTATTATTTTCCTTTCCAGTCAAATGAATGCAAATGACATCCATAATAGAACTTGGGACCTCTGGCTCTAGAAACAGAGGTTGTCTGCTGAAGAGCAAAGCAGCATCCCTTAGTTTAGCAAAAAAGCAAAGTGATGCACTAATGAACACTGCTTTTATATTCCATCTTGAAGAAGATGTCAAATTAGTAAAGATCAGTATCAAGTTGAATTCAGCTCACCTGTAGATCCAAATTTTTCAGTTCAGATTCTCTTACGCTTTACAGAAAATAAACTCAAATATATTTAGTCTATAGTAAAATTGTAGCAGGAACTCAGCCAAAAAGGCACAATGTGAGTGTTTGCCCACCAGTTGACAGCCTCTTCCAAGAGCCATCATTTAAAACAATATAAAATAGCCAGCCATAAAAATCTTACAATACGTTCCATACTTATACACCTCTTTTCCAGGTACACATGTCACAAAAAGGAACAAAATAATTCAAGTAGCTTTCAAAAGTCTAAAATTTGATTCAATTCAAGTTTTAAATTTGGATTGGTTTGGAAAATTTACTAATTGCTTTTCAAAATGTAGAAGGAAATAACTTCCTGTCTGAGACAATATAGCCAAGGACTTCTCTAATGCATACATATATTTTACTGCTGGTTTAACTTAATGTGTTTTTCTAAGTGAAGGTGTGCTTTGGAATCTAATTTAGATGCAGTTTTTCCTCTTTCAAGTGATTTTATAAAGGGTAGGTACCAGCATTACTATAATCATATTTTTGCTTGGTAGTTTCTTTAAAGGTTTGATGGAAATCTAAGTTCTTCAAGGAGAGAATTAACTCACATTACACATTTGCATTTTATCTCTACAGGAGCCCCTTGGTGCTGCAGTGATTAAGCATGAAGACAAAAGTTTTGGAATGTCACTGAGGTAGCATCCCAGCATCCTTGTCATCGCCTTACCATGGACAAGGTGTCTCAAAAACAAAGGTTCATTGTACAGGGCTAAAAGTTATCTCCACTCTTGCCTAGAGGTTTTCTCCATGGATTTAAAATTGCACTGCCGACTGAGCTGCTAGAAACATATGAAAACGAACATAAAATTCAGGCTCTCTTTAAAAATTTACTTAATGCAAAATTTAGTATTAATTAAGAAGGAGAGATCAGAGGCTTGTCCTTCCAAACTAACTCCATCAATAATGTATTTTAGCACATATTTTATAGCAGAAGCAACACCCACCAAGCTGTTGTCTTTCATCTGCTGGAAGGAATTAAGATGGAACTTCATTGTTTCTAGATATTATTATTAATTCTGTTGAGGTTTTTTTAAGACTGTACTAATTCATTAAATATACACATAAAGCATCAGCAAATAGTGGATATAGGCAAATAGGGGACGTCTTTCAATCAGCCAAACTGCTCAGAGCTCTATCCAACCTGACCTTGAGCACTTCCTGGGATGAGGCATCCAAGACTTCTCTGGGCAACCTGTTCCAGCACCTCACCACTGTCACAGGAAGTAATTTCTTCCTAATATCCTATCTAAACCTCTTCTCTGTCAGTTTGAAGCACTTGGTCTTGGTCTTGTTAAACCTCATGAGATTCCCATGGGCCACTTCTTGAGCTTGTCCAGGTCCCTCTGGATGGCATCCAGTCCTTCAGCTGTGACTACCTCATCACTCAGCTTGCTGTTACCTGCAAACGTACTGAGGGTGCACTCAATCACTTCTTCTACATCATTGATGAAGATTCTAAATAACACTGGTCTCAGTTGGACCCCTGAGGGACGCCTCTTGTCACTGATTTCCATTGGGACTCTGAGCCATTGATCACCACCCTCTGGATGCAACCATCCAGCCGCTTTCTTATCCACCTAACAGTCCACTTATCAAACCCATCTCTCTCCAATTTAGAGAGAAGGATATTGTGTAGGACCATGTCAAAGGGTTAGAGAAGTCCAGGAAAATGACATCTGTAGCTCTTCCCTTGTCCACTGATGTGGTCACTCCAACATAGAGTTAATTGGTCAGGCAGGACTCTCCCTTGGTGAAGCCGTGCTGGCTGTCCCGAATCACCTCCCTGTTCTCCATATACCTTAGCACGGCTTCTAGGAGGACCTGTTCCCTGATCTTCCCAGGCACGGAGAGGAGTCTGACAGGGTGGTAGTTCCCAGGGTCCTCCTTTCTATGGTTTTAAAAAATGGGTACAGTATTTTCCCTTTTCCATTCACCTNGGGTCTTTACCTGGCTGCCATGACTTTTCAAATAACACAGAGAGGTGGCTTGGAAACTGCATCAGAAAATTCCCTGAGGACTCTGGGATGCATCTCATTGAGTCCCATAAACTTATTTAAGTTCAGGTTCTTTAAGCTGTCATGAGCCTGGCCTTTATATAAAGGTGTTCAAAGTGGTTTTGGTGCAATGTATGAAAATGCAGTATATTGCTGGAGAAGGGTGACACACTGACTGAATGAAGCAACCTGCACTGCTTGAACAGCTAATTCTTAGATCTCTTCAAAGCGTTATTCAAAGAAGACAACATGTAGACAAAACCAAAAATACCCCAACCCTCTGTTTTCCTGCCCTGCATCTCTGCAAGTCACGGTGTAGAGCTCTCTCCCCAGGATGGTCTGCCACATGAGCGAGAACTTGTCTGGGCTGCTACCTGCATAGAGAAAAATATTCCAAGCCTTATAATACTTACACAGTGCTAATGGGCTTTGTGGTCCATCTGAGGGCATTTAGTTGAGCTTGAATAGATTTGTCTCTGGCAGGGAGTGCCAACCCAGTCATTTGGATTTGGGAGATTGGCTGTGCTGAAAATGACTGTTCAGTAACATGCTCCTTTGCATAGTTTTCAGACAAAATGAAGATTAAACCTAAACATTTTGAGATACCTGTGGAACAAAAACAGTCATTTACTTTAATGAAGGTAGAAGAGTTCAGACAGGGGCTCTGAGCAACTTCTTTTCCATAGGATCTTCCTCGTTTCTTGCTTCGCATTTTCAATTAGGCCCTAATTCCCAAGCCCTGATTCACAGGGGCAGTCTCATTACAAGAAGAGACTGGAAGAGCAGAGGTTGTTTAGTCTTGCCAAACAAAGGCTGAGAAGAGACATGATTGCTGTCTATAAATATATCATAGGGGTAAACATGGGAGAAGGAGAAGCACTATTTAAGCTAAAGAACAATGTTGTCATAAGAACAAATGGGAATTAACTGGTTATGAATAAATTTAGGCCGGAAATTGGAAGAAGGTTTCTAGTCATAGGATCAGGGAAGTTTTGGAACAGAATCAGTAAGAAGAGAGTGAGGGAAGAGGGGACCAATTTTAAAGAAAATACCATTCCAGGTTATGGAGAAAATTAGGATGGCAGTGGTGTGATAACACACTCCTCATTGACTAGACTCTTTCCAATCTTATACTCTTAGACTTATTAATATTTTTTTAAAATATTTTAAATTTTATTGGTTAACAATAATCTAATGTTTAAACTGTATTAGAAAACTCTACCTGAGTGCAGTATTAGAAAACTCTACACATTTATAGGTGAAAGTGGCTCTAATACATTCAGTGATATCTTCTGTAAAACAGGCCTTGTAAAGCATCCAGGAACACAATATTAATCTGGATTATCTAGAGAGCAAGAAAGACTATATCTCGCAAGTGTTCAGAACAGCATTCAGCTCATATCAGTACATTTTTTTGCCAACTTCAGTGCAAAATAATCATATGTGTTAGGAGGCAAAAGGGATTTAACTTTCAAGAGCAGAAGAAAATGGAGGAAACAATAAAAAGCAAGAAATGGAAAATTGTAGAGGGACAGGCATTCACATTCACCCATTCTATGGGCAAAGCAATTCACTCTGATGAATTGCACTGCACAAACCCCACAGCTGCAGCCATCTCAGTGTTGCAACTAAGATGATATGATGTGTCTTTTTTTTTTTAAATTTTGAATGAGTTTTGAACGTATGCTGCCTCAGACACCTTTATATCCAAACAGACAGTTTGCAGGTCAAAAAGAAGCACCCTTGGCTGCCTCTGCATCCAAGTTTGTGTACCTACTTTGAAAGCAAGTGACAGAGTCTGGAGGTAGAAAAGTGCAGTGTTGGCTGTCTAAGGGTTCCTCTTGGTTCATCTGGAGGTCTGGTAGGCAGTCATAGGCAACAACACTGCATCAGCCTCTTGAAAACACTTATTAAACATCTGCCACATCAAAGGGAAAGGTTTCCAAGTACCACAGAACCAGTGAAGCTAAATATTTAATTCACTGTTTTTTTGTGCCATTACTGATTGATAAATGATAGAGTCACACCTGCAGATGTAGTTAACATGCTCACCCTCACATCCTCAGTGGCTGCTCTATTTGTATCTCTGTGATGGAGTGTGGTTACTAAACATTCCAGGATGGGGCTCCTGTTCTTATTCTGCTCTTCAGAGTTTCCTGCAGTTTGAGGTCCTGGTAGAAGTTTAGATCTCCTGGGCAACAGCAAAACAAAAAATTTAGTTACTAAGTTGGGGAGAATAGGGCCCCAGAGAATGTAAAAGAAGGACCAGCTTTTTCCCAGGCTCATCTATTCACTGCATGTGAGGAGTAACTCAGTGTCAGTACAGGTGTGGTGTTTGGGAGCAGACGCTGCATTAATACACATCAAAAATCTCTCCTTACTTAAAAAAAAGTGGATATACTCTCACTGAGGTCTGTTTGCTCAGAAAGAAAAAAACAGCATTAATTGAGCTTTGTTTATATATGATTGGAAATGTTAGGCAAAATACTTATGTCTTAAAACAAATCTTCTTTATAATCAGACTGTAGGAAGATTACTTTAGCAAAGTATTTGAGCTATTTAGGAAGGGAGTAAAAATATATACTTTATCTCAATGCAAATTATTTATTCAACAAGGCAGCATGTGAAGATGATCTGAAATCTGACATCACTTACATAATTGGCACATTTAAGGATAGTGTTTCTGTTTTTATTTGCAAATGATACTGTGTAAATTATGCATTCGTAAAAACTACTCTTCAAAAGGCAGTGTGATGGATGTCAACATTGAAAGTAACACTGTAAGCAAAAGAAACTCTTCTTAATATGTTCTGTCCATTTTAGAAAAATAATAAATAAAGTCTATATTGGTGCTCATAGTAACACACAAAGAGAAAGTAAAAAAACTTGTAAAAAGAACACAGATTAAGGCCACAATAAGAATTTAAAATTGCTAACCGGGGAGCCTGCTTGCATATATGAGGAAGGTTCAGGGGTTCAAACTCTAAAAACTCCTTTTGGGTTTATCAGCTCTGAGTCTTACACACTCCCTCAATGCATATATTCATATCATACCTGTTCTACAGTGGGGGTGATTAACTACTGGATAAACTACAAAGGGAAATGGTAGATGCTCCTGTGGTAAGAATCAAGATTGAATGTATTTCTGGAATGTATCACATGACTTTTGGGTTGAATATGATATAAATAAGTGACATTTAATTGTCCAGCATAAACGTGAGATCATATTATAAGACCTATAGCTTTAAAAAATACCACAACTTTAAAAATCTGCCGATCTCCAGTGAAAAACAGTTATGTAAGAGAGGGAAAAGAGATAAGAACAGAATAAATTATTCACTACTTTATATGCAGCTGCAGTTTCAAATTTACATTTCTAGAGCTGGTGTAGCAGATATAGTTTTTAAAAAGGGGATTTATTGGTCTAAGTAATTACTTAAAGGAACAAAGATTTTATCTAGTAATTTATCTATTAAAACTAAGTGTTGCTAATTGTACAGATAAGCACTTGCAACTGTTTGTCCTCTTTCCTCTGGGCCTCTTCCAGACATTTATCCATTTGCAGGTGAATGAGTCGTACAGTAAATATATCTTCTGGAGCAATTGTAGTAAGGAATGCTTTCAAAAGTGGCTGTAACTTGCAAATAAAAGGGGAAACGGAATCCTAAATTGCGCCGTTGATTTGTAGCCGCTTCCAAAATGCAAAATGACAGCTCTTTAATATCAGATAAAAATGATGCAATAAGAGGTTCATAAAAAGTGAAGGAAAAAAATCCCTTCTTCAATAGAAACTAGCAGACAAATTTAGATAAAGCAGAAGCTAAAACTTTTGTTCACAGTCTCGGATCCAAAGCTGGTCTGTGAGGTGAGACCCATAACACTGATGTGGGTTTTTCCTCCTGGCACTTGATCTGACATCTCTCTCATTGGATAAAGTATTTTTACTGTGTGAAAAAGTAAACCAAGAGTCACAGATAAATGCACCAAGAGTCGTAAGTTACCGTTTCTACTTCCCAAAAGCTATTCAATCTTGTCATGCTCTTTAGCAAACAGCATTTCTCATCTTATCAGGGAGATAGTGCAAGAGCTGGCTGAAAAACAACACTTCTGCCTCATGAAAGTGACAGTTGTTTTCAGCTTCAAATCAGGACAATAGAAGGTTTGAACATGGGTCACCCATCACCTAGGAAATTGCTTGTAACATCAGACTATTTAGAAAATAGCTTCACTTCCAGATTTCTTCCAGGCCATTGACATGGTCTTCAGAAATGCTTGTAAGGATACTTGGCTAAATTTCTGTGAATTTTTTGTTTGTTTGTTTCTATAAGAGGTTATTTTACAGCATTTTTTTTTTTCTGCAAGATTTCTGACTGGCTTTAATCTAAATTTCCAGAAGTAACAGTCTTCCTGGGCTTCTGTCTCAGATGACTACATGGTGGCTGCTGAACCATCATCACTGAAGCTTAGTGTTCCAGGGAGTTTGGGCTCCTTTTTCATTCCAAATGAAAAGTGGACAAACAAAGCAGGTGACCTTTCAAGATCTGCTATATCTTCTTTGAGAATGTGGTTTTGTGGTGTGCATGGTGGTGGTGCTGGGTTGATGTTTGATTTTTGTGATCTTAAAGGTCTTTTCCAGCCTTAATGATTCTATGATTCTATGAATCCTACAGATAAAGTTCTATCTTGCCTGAATCCACATTTTATCTACACCTGTTAACATTGCCACAGATTTTTCAAACTGAAGACAATGAGTTAATATTGTCTCAGATTACAAATAACAATAATGAACATATTCCCACCCTAGAAAAATCCTTCTAATGATGATCTTGTGTTTGGAGTGAAACTCCATGTAGTGTAGGCAATGTTTGCTTTCCAAATATTTTTTTTTTTTTTTAAAAGAATATACATTTGGGTTTTATTGTATATTTTTCAGGATATTGTTTCAAACTTAGTACAGGGTTCTATGTACCGTGTGTTTGGTAAACCAGGCAAAAATGAACACACTTATTTGAACTCAGCCTAACCTTTCACCTCCCATGACTGTGGTGGCCTCATTCATACTCCTTGTAAAATGGCTCAAAAAAAAGAGAAATGACATAGCTGCCAGTTTGAGGACTTAGAGTCGATAATAAAAGTCGAAAGATCACATTCAAGGGCAGTAGCTGAGCTTTCTCATGAAACCTGTGTAATGCCTATTTACTCTGTTTTCTGCTTCTGTCAAAGGCATTAATCTCACGTTTCCTGAGTGCTACATTTGATCAAAATCCATTTCATTTAAAAAGTTAAAGAGTCTGGAATCATACTGTTGTAAAGAACTGTGCTGAATAGGGCAACAAATCCTCTATTTCCCCTTTTTGCCACCTTACACTTGAGGGTTTTTATTAAATCTTACCCCCAAGATGTATAGCTTATTCACTTATTTTCCTCTTACATATATATTTAATCTACTCAAAATATTTATATTGTAATGCAGAATAATATTTGAAACTTTGCTGCAAGGTTTTACTCTTTATCTCCCAGAAAGTTTCATAAAGATTTTGCTCCTGAACCAAATAGACAAGCAAAACCCAAAAGAAAACAAGGTCTTTGTTGAAGGTTTTCAGAGGACAAAAATATCCTAATTTGGTTCAGTCACAGACTTTGGACAGAATTACAGGCTATGACAAGCTTTTACAGCATTTTGTTCATTCTAGTAATCTTGACCATAAATATTTTAAAAAGCCAGACTGAACAGGGGAACTTTAGTTATTTTGGAAAAAGACCCCACAGAAATATCTTAAGGCTGTATAAAGTCACCAATTGAGCCAGGACTAATAAATGCTCATGACTTCCACTTCAAAATCATAGCATGCTTTGGGTTGGAAGGGACCTCAAAGACCACCCAGTTCTGACCCCTGCCATGGGTAGGGACACCCTTCTAGAAGGCCACTGAGTGTCCCAGTAGGTAGCAATGCCATTGTCATAGCTTATTTTTAGAGCCTGGATAATATTTTTTATAGTCAAGCCCAGACCAGTAACCGAAATCTCAGATTTATAGAGCATCAACTTTCAAGGCCACCCTTCAATAAGACTGTGTAAACTGACTGAAATTCAGTTTACTTGGAGGTTTGGTATTATTTGCACTTCTTTGCTGACTGCAATTCAGTACAGAATTACAGATTTACCAGTCTGCTTGTATCTGCATCTGTTTTCCCTTTTCACTTCTGTGTCTCAGTACAACTTATTTTTTGATCCTCAATATTTCTGAATAATAATAAAAATGTGGTCTTAATAGGAATAATGTGTTTTATCTTCAGAACTAAAATATCAAAACTATGTAAATACTTTATTAAAAGACTGAAATTGGTGACTATTATATTCCCCCTGCTAAACTGGTTACAGACGTGAATGAGCACTTCACCAAACCAACTTTCCATCACTGCCTTGTTACACAGTATCACATTACCGAAAGCTCAACACTGCATTTAATGTCCTGATTTGTAAATGTTTCCCTGGCTTAACTTCTCTCTTTAACATGGCAATGTCTCATTGAAATGGATAGTTTCATTAAGTTCTTTAAATTATTGGTATTTATCATTCCTACGAATGCATTCCTAGAAGTCTCTTTCCACTAGAAAGCCCATTACAGTAGGATTAGTGCAAATAGAGAATCTAAGACAGTCTCTGTCCTCCAGGTTCTCATTAAGACATTCATAGCTAGAAAAATTATTGTAAAACTTATGAAAAATTAAATTAAATTATGCAGAAAACCTGAAGTTTATATGACTGCATAGCTGTAACTGAAATGAGTGGTAGTCAGACACCTGCCACTGGTGGATAGAGGAATCAAGTGACTTTATGCAGGTTATGCAACCATCCTTTGACAGAAATAGGAAAGAATTTTGTATATTCCAAGCTTTAATACCATAAATTTACCCCAGCATTATCCTATCTTTCAAATATTTCACATGAAAAAAAAAATAGTGCTAGAAGAAATACTAGAAACCAATTTACAAATGTCTTAATATGGGAAAGAATTGTTAATGACAATATCAAAACAGGAGTTCACAGGTTTGTTATGAATAATTTCTGGGTTTTGATGGTTTGGGGTTTTTTTTAAGTTTGTTTGTTTGCTTGATTTTTAATAAATGAAGGCAGGATTAATTGATTGTCCATTTTAGAAATTGCACTGATGGATATATAAGACTTAGAGATCCTTACTTTTCCTGCACAGGATAGTCTTCGCAGCAGGTTTAACTTGGAAAGAAATATTTTTTTGCAACACAGAGTAAATATTGAATTTACAGTACATAATCCACATGAATGTTACATGAGTGGATCTGTGGCAAAGTGGATTTACATAAGGTGGAGAAGAAAAAAAGAAACACAAATTTAAGGGAGATAACATGACAAATTATACCTCAAATTATTAATAGTCCATCATACCCCTCCACAGCATGTTAAAGTGAGATGCAGATGAAAATTAAACCTTGTATTTTCCACAAGAATCTAAAATATTATTTTTTTTTTTAGAAAGTAATGCTTAGAAACAGATGCTGTAGAGAGGTATTTTCTTCCAGAGAGAGGAGAATTTGCAATGCTGAGTCCAAATGGAAATTCTGATCCCTTTACAATCCACGGGGCTCCTTCCAGATGTTGGAAGAGTGGAGTAAAGTTGGTGTAATGGTATTTGGCCTTACACAGTGGACATTTCTTAGTGAACCCAGTCCAGTTACAGATACATGCCTAATCTTGATGACTGAATAATTGATAAAGTGAACTTGTATATTTTCTAAAAGCCATAAATAATTTCATAAGGTTGTTACCACTGCGGCATTCAGCAAACCAGAATTTAAAAAAAAAGCTGTTCACAATTGCTGAAAGATTATATCTTTCCTGTTCTTCATTTTCCTGTCATTTTGATTCAATTCATGTGCTTGATGGGGGCAGAATATGTTTTATTTTTATCTGAAATATATTCCTGCAGTCACTTGATGGGTTTCCTTCTATTGTTTTATGGGCACCAGTCATTCACATATCTCTGTTTGAAATAAAGTGCAGGAGAAAATCAGTGTGATTAACACAGCAGTTAGGTTGGCTGTTCCAGCTCCGAAAGTGTCATTCCAAGGTGAAACTGGAATCCTATTGGCATTTTGTGTGAACTTTATGTAAAGCCCTCAGTTTGTTTCAAATTAATGTTGTCCATATGTCTGATAATTCATTTGCCTATGAATTTCTTCTCCTGTGTTGTTCTTAACTCAGAAATAGCAATAACAGCAATGTTCCCAAGTCTATCAAAATAGGTCGGAATTTTGCCAACCTTTCTGTACAGAGTACTGAGAATCTCAATGTATTTAAATTTCAAACTCTTCAGGTTCATCTTTTTATGATGTACAGCACCCAAATCCTGTCTGATGATAATGTAATATAGTCTTATATATAAAGTAATGCAACACTTTCTGGAAAGCACCTGGATAAGATCAGGGTGTTATAGACCACAAAGACTGGAGCTACAGCCGCCCTGGACACCAGGTGTCAGGTCAGTTTTCTAAATATATTAAAAATACTGGGAAGTAATCTTCTTATTGGTGATCCTTTACACAACCATAAGTGCTGCAAATCATCCTGTGTTCACAACAGCCTTTTGTCCAATTCTGGTTTTAGAGATTATTGTGTGTGGCTACAACAATTCAGATCTGTCCTGCTACATTTTAAAACTCACGTCATCCCAGAGCTTGCCCTCACTTTTCTCTTCTAGTTTGCTTTGAGACAACTTCAGCTCGTTCCATCTTGATCAGGTTTTCAACAGATTAATAAATAAGCATTTGATTATGTTGAGATGTGGTACAATTTGTCTTTGTTGATATTCTTTGTGACATACTTAAATATTATTTAGATGAAGACACTTTCCAAGGAAATTACTCTCTGTAGGAGCCTGAAAGTGGCAAATTTATAAAAAAAAATAAATTGTAAGCTGTGCAGTGTTTCACACGTGTGAATAGCTGGAAGCAGTTGGTTAGAGAATTTTAATGGCTAGATTATAACCCCTATTTCTATAAAGAGGCACAGATATTGCAGTTT
>VZTA01004998.1:0-40727 GCA_013398855.1 Mohoua ochrocephala | reverse complement strand
TTTCAGATCTGGTGCTGGGAAACGGCGCCTCCTCTGCTTCCCTTCCTCACTGACCTCGGTGTTGCCGCCATGTTGGCTTCCTTGCATGATCTCACTCTCTTTCCTCTCTAACTTGGAAGTTGGTATCTGTAAAGCTGTAGTTAAGAAAATGATCTTATCTGGGTTTTGCATCAGGAAAACACTTGCCATGTTCTTAGTTTGCTAGCTGTGTGGTGTTTTCTCTGATGACCTTCAGCCACCCCCTCCAGCTCAGTGTGTGTGTGGGGGGGTGTTTCAGCTTCGTGGCTGCTCGCGGCTTTGGCTGTTTTTTTTCTCAGCGGCCTGGTCCCCGCTGGCTCTGCCAGCAGGCAAGCAGGAAGTAAGAACCAGAACTCCCGTGCTTGAATATCTCTAAATATGCGCATTGCAGAGGTGTTACCAACTTTCTCATTGGTTTAACAACCTGTCCATCAAACCAAGTTTTAAACCCATTACACCCAGCAAGCCCTGGCTTTTAATTATCTGTTACACACTCTTCCACTTGTACTGCATCTGCTGAATACACATGGTTATGTTAGTCAGGTGGGCACTGGTTCCATTATAGCTATAGTCATGATGATTAACAGATAAAGATTTCTTTTTTCCCTGTTTTTCTGCTGCACCCTTCTTGCTGCTATTTCTAGTATCAAGCTGATCACATGCATAATAAACACCAGTATGATCTTTTGAAAGTTTTATTAAAAGCACAAAATCATGTCTGCTAGTGAATGAATACCTAAGATATAAGCTTACCGGGATTAGGATCTGTTTTCTTCTAAGACCTTTCTTCCAAGCAAAACAATGTACAAAGTACCTTCCAAGGTCAAGTTTAATAGCAGGAAATCTCCAGATAACAGAGGTATTTAGGATAACTGATACAGGCACATGCTGAAGAATGAGAATCTGCAATGAGTGAACGAACATCCACCTGCAGCTTTTTCCTCTGAAGCATTAATACGGGACCACAGGAAGCTTCTGTTCTTTCAGCTTCTCAGGAATTACAGACTGTTTCTGGGTCTTGGTTGTACGTTAACCAGAGACTGAGCAATGCAGACGCATATGAAGAGCCTCCTTTTGACATGCTGAGCAGTTAAGGAACATTGCCACCTCACAGAGTCAGGCCTCATAGGGAGACGTCCTTATGGTTTTTCTAAATTTAGGTATTTTTTGAAATAGGCGTTACAGAGTAGCTATTCTAAAAAGCTCTATACCAGTATCCTTTTATCCCCAGAAGAAAATTGTATATGCAAAGGAGGTTGAGGAGAGGGGTTGGGGAGGCTTTCTAGCCCAAGAAAATCTTTGTGCTATAATCACATATTCTTCAGTATTTATGTTCTGGTTTAAACATCCTAAGAATATATAGACAAATCTTCAGGTTAGTAGAGCTTCCAGATGTGTTTCTCTTTGCCTTGCTCAGAGCTGAAGGCAGAAAGCTCTTCCATCTACTGGGTGACCGGGGCACTCAGTCTGCCTCAGTCTCACGAGAACTTCTGACACTTCGGACCCCTTCTCTCCACCCACTTCTAACTAAGGTCTGATAAGTGCAGGAAGGACTAGGCTCCAGAGTGAAATGCACCAGATGTGTATCCTGGAGCACAGAGAAAGTCAGATGCAAAAGTCTGAGAGGTTTGTGCTTTTGCTGATCAAAGACCAGAACTTCTACCCTATTTCTGTATCATGCTGTAGTATTATTTTTCTACTTGTTAGTCAAGTAGGGCTGGCAAGATGGGTCTTTTCTTTGGGTCTGATTTAAAGTCCATTGAAGTCAATAGAAAGAATTCCTATCTAGTTTCACTCTGGCTAATGTTTTACCTCATTAGGTTTTTAACCTAAGTAAAACAAACTCTGAAAACAATTAAATTATAATTTATTTTCTGCATTTGTGTGTCTCCCTTCTGCTCTTTTTCCACTCAAAAATTCCAAATGCAATGGAATTAGGTAGATCTTGAGAATTAAATTTTAAAATTGCATTCTTTTCCCCACCGTTACAAAATGCTATTTAAGCTTTCATGCATAGAAGTAGTACTACAGTTTACAGAAAGACACTTTTGAAATGTATGCCTCATTAGTTAATTTATAATAAAATTTTTTCTGGTACCCCATCACTTTGGTCTTGATATTTTAGATTGGACAGAAGGAATAGCTCTGCAGCACTACTGAGTAGCAGAGAGTCTCACTAGACTAGCATTGCAGTGCAAGTGAATTGTGTAAACAGATGGTCGCTAATGGCAATTGAATTAAAATAACACTATTATTAATCTAGAGGCATTTCTACAGAACTCTTTACCCATAGATCTCAGCAATTTATAGATAGATTCCTAAACTGAGGACTCTATTTTGCTGTTCAGTCACAACAAAACCAGACCACAGTCCTGGCAACTGTCGGCAGCAGTCTGTGCTCCATCTGTTGTGCTCTACATCAAGCCAGCTCTGTTGGCTTTTGTCAGCAGGTGAGATGATGGCATCATATGTTGAATAAAGTATGCTTTGCTGAAGCATAAGCCCTTACCACATTGCTCAGGAAGCAGAAGGACTGTGGGGAAATACTGTTCCCATAAGCCAGAGAAATGCTTTCTCTTCTTTTCAGAAGAGCGGGAGATCCATATTCTTTCCTTGCAAGAATTTCTCAGCAAGCTTCATGAAACATATGAACAAGGAGACCACATATGAGTGAAAATAAAGAGTAAAGACAAATTTCTGATTTTGAAAATGAGAAGTGATTAACTCAAATTCACTATTGTGTTATGGAAGCAACCTTGGTAGCCACTGAAACGAAGACGTTTTTAGAATTAAAACATGGTTATTGTTTACAGGATGGTAAAGATCATGATTCATTTTCTGAAGTGGCAATAGGAAATATTGAACCATTGGCAATTTGACTTCAGGCATCCATTTTATAATCATTTTTTCACCTTGGAATACTCAATACTAATTGCAGAACTGGAGCAGTGTCAATAATGGTGTTTTCTGCGACGTCTTACCTGATTCTAGAATGTGTAAAAATTAAAATAAGTCTGCAAGTTGCTGTTAAACTGTTACAGAGATAAGAAGCAATTACATGAGATAGTTGTTCTGCCTGGAAAAAGTGGATATTTAAATTTTCCTTCTGCCACTTACCTTTTTCTTGATAAAAATAATTACTTTATCTTGCAAACATAGAAGCTTGTCACTTATAGGTTGCAAAAAAAAATCACTTTAAAGTAAGAAAATGTACAACAAATAAATGCATTAAAATAGATTTTACACTCAGTAGTTAAAATCTTGCAATTGAATATATTTCATTAATGCTAGTAAGAATTAGAAAACAGAAGTTCTAATGTTTTCACTTTAAGACTTTTGTGATTTTAATTTCATTACTGCTTTTGGCTTTTGTATTGTTACTTTAGCTGACTTTTTGCTAATGCTTAAATACTGCAGACAAGAAAGCAATATAAATTCAAAAGACATATTATTTTACTGTCCTTGTTCTGCTGTGCTTTTGTATTAGCAAAATCTTCTCCAAACAACTGACATGATTAGATTCAAAGCTTTTAACTGGTTCAACACTGACTGTGATCACAAACACCACCTTTCAGTCCAGGTGTCTTGAACTGCATAGATGCAATTTCTTTTAACCCTTCGGTGACGACAGTAGTGGACAGAAAATTTAGACAAGATCATCCATGTAGTCTCCTTTATTTACTCCAATATCAAAGGTTGGGATATTTTTTTAAATTACCCATAAAATTGTTTGAAGGTGGGCCACAGCTTGTTGTTGCTTAAGTGATGCCAAAGCTGTCTTCTTTGTCTTCCAAAGCGTTAAATAATGCAAACAAAAAACCATGCAGCAAACCCCAGTCAACAATTTTTCTGAGCCAGAGCAGTTCATTTCTGCTCCAGGAGAAGCTGAAGTGTTTGAAAATCTGTCATTAGTAGCCCATCTTTCAGAGAGCTAGTATTAGCAGTGCTGTCAACACAGGTTACAGAACCTGTTAAGGAAAGAGATTCCTCTCCCTGCCCCTCGGCCTACCTGTGAGTCCACCAGACCATTACAAGTTCTAAATGAACAGTTCTGTGCTTCTGTTCTAACCCTGAATATCTGTGTTTTTCTTGGCCTGCTTATGAGATTGTTGGTATTCAAGGTACACAGTAAAACGAGGATGGTTATACCCAAGGCTCTTTGTGAAGAGATCCTAGACCAGACTTTCATAGAACCTGCGAGCACTCAGTGAATTCAACTGCACTTACTTGAAGCTCTGAAAGAAAAGGTGAAATATTTTATATAACTAGTTGCTAGAAATATGTTTTATGTTTTTTTTCTGATGATGTTCTGCTTAGCAATATATTTATTGTACTGGTAAGTCTGAAGCACAAACAAAACTGCAACTCCTAACAGTGTTCAAAATCATGAGCCAGAACTATAACACTGGCTTAAATTAAAGAAATTATATGTCCGTATGATTACTTTCTCTCATTTTTTCAGGCCATACAGAACGCTAAGGTCCTACTTTCTAACTTTCTCTTCAAATAGCAGTATTTGAAGTTTAAGCTTTTAGATGAAATTTTAGTTTTTCCATGCAATAAAGTATCATGAAACTGAAATTATGAAGGGAAACCAATGACTGCAAGACTTCACAATTACATTTATCTGTAGGCCATTCTGCCTGCCTGAAGAATATAATAAATGCTGTATTAGTCCACATCACAGGTGTTTTCAGAAGTGGTTGCTCCTGGCTGTTTGGCAAAGTAAAATCAAATAAGGTAAATGTAAAGTGATGCTCTTGACTTCTTACAGTGAAGAACTTGGTTAGGCCTTGCAACCAGGACCACTGGGTTGTATACCCATTAACTTTGGCTTTCATAAAATCCTGTGATAGCAACTTCTGTAATTTAATTACATCGTCTTTTTTAAAGTAGCACTTAATGTTTGTACTATGTTATTGGATCATGCCACTTGCTTTTCTTCAACTCATCTTGTAAGCAGCAAGATTACCACCACTCTCTGTTCAAGCTGTCCCCATGATGCATGGTTTTGGTCTTCCCTTCTTAGTTTTGAAAGGCCTAACTCATACCTTCTGCTTTAACTCATACCTGTGGAATCTGATCCTTAAGACTCCCTTACTCCATGAAAGCATTAATGTTTATTGGTAGTCAGTTGTATCCAGCATAATTCTTCAAAAATCAATCACTCCAAAAGCACAGGTGTTGCAACTTCAATACCTTGCGAAGAATGTGATGAGTTGTGAAGTTCCGATAGCCAGAAAACTCTATTTGTTCACCACAGTATTTTTGGGGGGACTGGAAAGTGGCTGCAGTTGCCTGCACATAGATTCTGAAGTGACCCTATTCTGTTATTTTTATACTCCCTCTTTTCCTCATCCTCCAAAAATAGTTGGAAATAGTGTCAGCTACCAAGGCAGTAGAAAACATCAATAAGTACTTTACCTATCTCCTTGTCTCAGTGACTTGTGACAGAGGACTTGGGAGCCTCTTAGTCGATACCCTAATGGAGATGCCTGTTAAAAATACGGTGTTATCCGGTTGGTAGATAAAGAAGATAAAAGAGGAAGGTACAATGGAAAATGTTACAGAAATCAAAATGCCTCAAAGAATACACGTGAACTGAGGCAATAAGGGTTGAAACCAAAAGTTTTCAGCAAGTCCCAGGCAGTTAGAGACCTGAATGCTTGACAGCAGTGCTGGTGCCACAGTTCTTCCAATTTTTTCTCTGTTTTCCTTCAGCTTACAAATGAACTTATGATGATGTTCTTCCCCTCATTCATCTCTTTTTTTAGACTGGAAAAAAAATAAAAATAGGGAAAAGGAGCAGTTAATTCCGCTAATTTTGAACATAACATTTTAAGGGAGATCTACATTATGGAGGCAGAGACAGCAGGGAGGCGACGTTATTGTTATGCTAGTCAGGGTCCCCAGAGTGTAAATGACTTTGTTTTCTCCTCATCAGGCCCAAAAATCTTGGCGTATTATTTTGAGGAAATAATACAAGGGAAATTAGCTCCATTCCTGTCCCGAGTATCTACCATTCAGTTTTCAAGAGTAAGGCCTTTGTGTTCCTTGCTGGTCCTCCTGTCCAAACTGGACCTACACAGACATAAGATCTAGCAGGCTCATTACTCTCAACACAGAAGTTCTGAAAGAAACCAAGGAGTTTTCTTGAGATGATCATCTGGTAGCTCTGAAAACTGGACATTCTCTCTCAGTCTCCAAGCTTTCGTCTTCTATTGCCAATGATGGCTGTTGTCTCTTTTCTTCCTGTTCAACTCCCATTCCTTCAGTTGTTCAGCTGCCCATCTCCTATTTCTTTGCTTTCCTGCTTTTTACATGCCATTCTGCCAAAGTTTATATTTCATTTTTTCTTCTCCCTTCCCTCAGTTTCTTATTCCCCACTTGCCTTTCTTCTGAAACTTTCATTTTAAAGAGCCTTTAAAGAAACTTTAAATGAAATATGTTATAAACTAAACAAAATTTCTGTAGATCCAGCAAATAGGATATTCTCACAGCTGCCTCAGTTTAATTTGGATTAATGTCTTTTCTTTTTCCACTGTTTAGTTAAATAGTGATCAGTCTGGATCTGAAGTTCTGTCTCAGAATTTGAGTCTGATAATGAAGTCAGTGATATAATGAGGTCAAAGATCAAAATGGTGTGCAGTGCTGATATAAATGATCTTAAAATTCGAGATTCCTGTTTTCAGTGACTGACAGCAGACATAGATTGTGTATGCGTTTATTGTGTCAAAAATGCTATGCTTCTGCAGTCCTGCATGAGACTTCCAGCACAACTCGGGGTCTGGCTGAATCCAGGGTAATATCAGCTATGTGGCAGTGCAGTTACATGTCTGTAACTGCTGCCTTTACATTTGGTACCTTATTTTTATTAGATGTGGTTGAAAAATGGAACATTTTCTCAAGGGATTTATTTTACTTCTATTATTATTTCTTTTTTTAGATGTTAAAGTTCTAGAAGTAAGAATTTGAGAGAAAATAAAAGAAAGTTGAGCAGTTCTTTGAGAAATTGAATGAAGGATTAATGCACAGTTTTTCAGATCTTGCCACATGAGAAAGGTTTGAGGTCTCGCTTATTTTTAAGGTAGCTGCAATAGTGGCCAGCAACAAGTGCACAAGAAATCTTGACTTCGTAGGAAAAATATGTTCAAGCATACAAATTGGTTCAGACATGGTACGATATTATTAGCGTAAGATTTAAAAGTTATTTTTATTTTGCTTTTTTTTTTCTAATTATGGGCACTTATTTAGTTAGTGAACAAATGAAGCTGCATACAAAAAATCAGCTTGGTCTAATTTTGCTGATATGATGCACATTTTACAGCTATATTTCTTGACTACAGCAAAACTGATACACGTATTGTAGGAGTCTCTATTTGATTACCAAATCCCAGTCAGGCAGAGTCAGGTCACAAACCTCCAATGGACAGATATGTGTGAGTTTTTCAATCAAATCTGATAGAAATTAATTTGAGGCTAACATTTCCCTTTGAGATGCTTTCTGTGTGTGCTTGTGCACACAATAGAAGCTTTTTCATGCTGGAAGCTCTTAAAGAGTGCCTTGATTTTAAGGGAATAGCTTTTCCCCTGCTGAATAGTAATAGGATTTGATATTATATAGGACAAGATCTTTGAAACTTTGATTATCCCACCAGAGAAAATACTTTCATGTAAACAGGTTAAGGCCATAACGTTCTTTTTTTCTGACTTTGAAGACATTTATCTTGTAGCTTTATCCTGCTTCAGATATTTAATTTTAGTTCTGTAGCATCAAATGCTAACATTATTCAGTTGCTATTGTTTTCTTTGATGTCTCGATAATAGGTGCTTATTGGATTGGGGCAAAACAGAAATAAAGGCACATGCAGGTGGATGGGTGAGGCTTTGGGAATAGATAGGCGATTACACAAGAGTGATATTCCAGTGCCAGGGAAGTATCTAGATTCAAAATATGGACGTGCTCTACACTTACCTTGGCATCCAGGCCCCTTTCTGTGCTGCCCATCAGAGTTGTGTCCCATGCTTTCTCTTTCCTCTCTCAAGAGCAAGGATGATGCTAATAGAAGGAGTTTTCCATTTTAGCAAAATAAAAGGAGAGAACCATGACTTCTTTTTCTTCCTACTACCTACATCTTTTCCATCATGGTAAACACAGATCCCAACTTGGAGCAGAATGTGTGATAGCAAAGAATCGTGCATCCCAGAAAGGAGCAGCTTTAAGGAGTAGAGAGGTCATTTATCTTACATGAGTAAAGGTAAGGAGACACAATTTCCTTCACAAAGTGGAATGCCTTAGAAAAGTAGTTGAAAGAGGGACTCTGCTGGGCAAAAGGAGCTATACCCTTAAACAAATGAGATTGATAGCATAAAGGCCTTTAATGTCACCCTGTCATGCAGCTCCTTCAAGAAGTGCTATCTCAAAGGGGAAAGATCTTATCCTCTGACAAGGTGAGATTGGCTGGAAGCCAAGGTCCCCCATCACAGTCTCCCAGCTCCCATCAACCTGTTGCCCATCAGAACATCTGGTGGCTCCATGTTTTCTTATTCGTTATTGTGAAATAGACTAATGACACGGATCACTTATAATTTGATTTAGCTAGGTGCAAAAAAATGCAGTAGCCCAAAGGCTAGCATGCTGATGAATCAGAGGATGGTAGTGATGAATCCTAATAGATTCTGAATTTCTAGATTCCTTTCAGCTGCTTATCACTTCTTCTACAATGCGTGAACAAAGGACAATAATTTACCAGGAGATCAATAAAAGAACAGTGTACAATGCTTTTGATGACAGAACTTGAATTTTCCAAATGTTATTCTAAACAAGCTGCCTGTCATTTGCTGTGATCCACTGCAGGAACTGGAAAGGTACTAAGGTAAATCCCTCCTTTCTTTTACTCAACCGGGCTTCATAATGCTTGGGCCATATGAGCTGGACAAGAAGGAACTGAAGGAGGGCAGGTGCTGATCAAGGGCAAGGCTCTGAGTCCCTAGCATGTGGTACTGCTAAGGGAACAGTCCTGCAAATGAGTGAGATGGCAGCCTCTCTATGAAAAAGTGTGGCACAGGAGATGGCTCTGAGAAACCTGAGAGCAGAGCACTTTATCCCATCTACAGAGATTCCTAGAGGGTGAAGCTTGTGGCATCTCTTTTCAGCTCTACAAGGAGTTCTCCACCAGAACCTAGAGAAGCTGTTACACTAGATATTTTCAGTGTGAGGAGTGGAAAGGGAATGGGGAAAAGACATCCGAGAAACAACCTACAAGGAATTTAAGTAAATAATTTTGTACATTTTTAACTGCAAGGGTGTAAAATCTCGTCTTAGTCTCAAGTTGTTGCATATGGAATAAATATTAACTTAATATGTATTCAGTCTGTGTCTGAAATTGTCCCAAATGATCTTCCCTTTGAAGGCTTATAATGCTTTTACCATGGCCCAGAGAAGCATTTCTAACAATCAGTAAAATCTTCCTGAAATAAACACAGAGGGCTGTTAATGCTAGCTCAGGGAATCTACACTCTTAAAGTGGTCTGCTGCCCTTGATCTGTGAGGGAAGTTGTACTGATATTAAGGGCCATTGGAAAAATGGCAATTCCTGTAAGACTGCTGAGAGGTAGTTTAGGTCCTGAATGTTTAGAAAGGGAATGAATGCATGATATTCTTATACCACAAGTATTTTATATTCTTATAAACCCTAATGATTTTATGTAATGGTAATTCCATGGTGTGAATTTTTATCATTCTTCTTTTAGTATTTTCATGTCAAGTACTGAAGCACTGTGCATTAAAATTAGCACAAAAAACCTTAGTGAAAATAAGAGTAGTATATCTTAAAAATCATAGTCTATAAACTGGAAGCAAAAAAAAAAAAAAGATAACTACTCTTAATTTTTGGATTCTCCCAGTTTTACTATTGCTGTGGCTAGCAGCATCCACTGCTTATACTTTTTTGTTTCCACCCAAATACATCTATTGAGTTCTTAGAACCCCATTTTTCAGAAATAGTTCTATTTTGTGTATAAAGCAGCTTAAGGGAATAAGTTACAGAGCAAGGCCCTAAAGGTCTTCCAGGAGTAGGAACATGTGGCGATAGAACTCATTAAAATCACAGCATGATATGACTTACACAAGTCACACAAATAAATAATCTAGAAGTGTATGGACTTTATGCGTGTTTTACTTTACCTTGAAAACCAATGTAGTTTAAGCACCCAGGGACACCATAGGCATTTGCTCCACTAAAGATGCTGAAAGCACTAAGCAAGTACTGGCCTGCACAAAACCATTTACATTTGATACGTTGATATAGCCTGTGGCATACAATATTAATAATAGTTCTCATTTTTACACTCTGTCCAACTTAATCCAGATCATTTGAAACTAAAAACGTTGATCCAAAATGCTTTGCGCATGCACATGTCCCACGAACATGGGACTTAGTCTGTTTCTTTGTAGTCTCAGGAGATGTAAGTCAACATAGCTTTATATAATTTAAGAATGCTTTTCTGATTCACCCTAGTTCAGGATTTTGTTGAAAATTACTTCAATTTACTTAATATTCAGTTTTAAATGCTTTTTATAGCTTCATAGAGCATATGTTGATACAATGCACTTTCATCCTGGTCCATTTTTTTCAGAAGTGGCTGGTTTTTGTCATCATTTCCCTCTTCTTAAAGGCTTTTACCCATTCACTGGCTGAATCCATTCATCTTTGAATAATAACAGAGCGTTCTGCCCTATCCAGGAGACTACACTCTCCACCTCTTCATTACTGGACTGCATTGTACCATTATCTTAGCTTGTTCTCTTCATGGCTGCTGGCACCTATTTTATTTGATGCAGTGAATCTCTCATTATAGGCTTATTAGCATCCATGTCAAGACAATATGAAAAGTCCTCCTCTTTCAAGACTGATGAATACAAACAAGCAGAGAATAGAACCCATGAGCAATCTTTATCGTTTCACTGCCACATTAATACCTCTAACTCTAATTGACAGGGTAATTAAACCCCAAAGATATCCCAAGAAAGCAGCCTGGGTAGCTGTGATCATGCCATGTAAGTGACATAGAACACATCCTGTGAAATAGGATCAAAATGGTTTCTGTGCATTTTGTGTCACCAAAGCAGCTGTCCTGATGATCCACATCCTATTAAATCCTATTAAATGTGCTTTGAGCATGTCATAATCAATTAAAAATAGTTGTCATTTCAGATAACAGTTTTGGAATTTTGAAACTGGGAATAGCTTCCTTTGGACAAAGACTCCTAAGGGCTCTCCCCTGTAGGACCCCTGTCATTCACTCACCTCTCCCTCCTCAGGTTTGTAACAGTTCAGGGTCAGGCCTCCATGGGAGGTCTCTATAGCAGAAGCAATTTTATTTCTCTACTCTCTCCCAAGACTTCACCCATTGTTTTTCCCAGAATTGGCACCTGTCTCTAGTTTCTCTGCAGTTTCCTGCCTGGGACCTTCAGCCCCTGCCTGAGCCCTGCTGTAGGTGTGCCCATCTCTGTCCCTGTCTCCCGGGTGGGTCTGGGACCTGCACTGCAGAGCTGCTCTCCGGGGTGGAGCCCTCAGACCTGGGTCGAACCTTGTCATGCAGAGCTCTGGGTTTAACGTGGCATAACTGCTCTGTTTTATTTCCTGTGCTCATCATGAGTCAAGTAACAATAATCATTATTTTCCAGAAATGTCAGGGGCTTTTCAGCTCCAAAGACACATTCAAGGATACACACAGGTTATAACTGGAAACAGGATATTATTTCAATTTTAATTTTTCTCCATCTGTTTTGGAACCGATGCTCGCAACCATTACCACAATGTGCATGTGTAGCCAGGAGCAGGCTGATAAATTCTTCAGTTTAGCTTTAAAACCCATCCTTTGTAGTCTGGAAAAGGCAGGTGACAGAGCTACAGAATGTAGCAGCAGGAATACAGGCCCAGCAGGTCCTGTTTCCTGAAGGATGAGAACATGAAGACTGAGGATCTGTACCAACCTCACACGAAAAAAAAAGGTATGTGTGGTACCGTAGGGTATTTTACAAATTATGACACATATCGATGACAAGCACAATTTTTGCCTTCCAAGACTTGCTTTGTTGCTGTGCTTCCTGGCGAGGGATGCATGCCTTGTGCTTGTGTAGCCCTGTGCCTGTCCTGTGCTTGTGTTGCAGGCAGGAGAACTGAAAAGGGCAGCTCTGGATGGATGCGAGAACCCCATGGGAAATGGGAGCCAAGGGAAGAGCAGAGCTCAGCCCCACTCCAAGCTTGCAATGGGCAAGAGAGCCAGAGAGAGACAGGGCATGAGTGGTGCCTTGGAGGTGTGAGGGCAGCAGGCAAGAACAGAGCTGCAGGGGCCCAGAGGAGCCCTGACAAGGGGCTGTGCCCAGTGCTACAGAAAGACAAGAAGCAACCCCCAGGGCCACCCTTGGGGCCCACCCTGGGAGTCTAGAAAACTTCCTTTCCTCAGGTGAGGGTCATGAGGGACATCTTCAAGGAGCAAGAGCAGCCGGCACCTGGCTAAAATGGTCTGAACGAGCCCTGGCAAGAGGTTGTGCTCAGTGTGGCAGAGGAAAGCAAAAAAACCCCAGGTACACTTGCAGCCCACTGTGGGGTAAAAAAAAGCCTTCCTCCCCCCAGATGCAGGGCATGACAGGCCATCTTCATGTGGCAGGAGCAGCAGAGACTGCCAAAGGGGCCAAAAATGTACAAAAAGGTGAACAGAGGAGCTCTCAGCACTGATCACGCTCAATGCTTCAGAGGAATGCAAAACTGCCTCGAGGAAGATTCCTCCCTGACTCCAGCACTGGCCATCAGCTATTATCAGAGAATGTGAGAAAGGTCTGTATACTCCTCCCACAGGCTGGCCCTGCCTTCCAGAAGATGCCCAAGCCCTATTCTGCCCTACCTGGAGCCATCTCAGGGGCTTCTGGGAGTGGCCACGTGCCACCAGCCTGATCAACTTCAGGGGCACAAATCTTTCCTGTGCCTGGCGGGACACCAGTGGGTATTCCAAAGCACTGGGATCCTACCAACATCTCTGCATCTCATTTCTTATGGCTGCTGCCCCTGGCTTCACAGGGGATGAAGATAGAGTGCTCTGCAGTGCTCCTGAAGTGTTCATCCAGAAGGCATTTCCTTGGTCTTACCATTTGGCTTGATGCTCCTTCTCATCTCCTGAGAAGCTGGCATCTGTCCCCTGAAGTCTGAAGCAGGATTTTCACCTATCCAATGGGCTTTGAGCATGGCCCCACTCGGAGCTGGCCTTGCAGCAGAGAACCTTCAGCAACCTCATCCGGCCCCCTCAGCCCCCACCAAGTAATTACAGGAGCTCCTTAAGGACTTTCTCTTGGATGTCTTTGAGCTGACCCTGGGTCAGCTCTGTCAGTGGGACATAGGAGTCCCCATGTGCAGCCCCACTCACTGCAGCCCTGCCCACCACACATCTGTCCAGCATCCTTCATAGAATCATAGAACCATAGAATAACTAAGGTTTGAAAGACCTTTAAGATCATCAAGTCTAGCCATCAACCCAGCACCAGCACCCCATTAAACCATGTCCTCACATGTCATATCCACATGTTTTTTGAACACTTCAGGGATGGTGACACCTCCACTCTCTTGGGCAGTCTGTTCCAATGTTTTAAAACCCTTTCAGTGAAAAAAAGTTTCCTAATATCTAATCTAAACCTCTCCTGGTGCAACTTGAGGCGATTTTCTCTCATCCTGTCACTTGTTACCTTGGAGAAGAGATTGACCCTCACCTGTCTATAACCTCCTTTCAGGCAGTTACGGAGAGGGATAAGGTCCCTCTGAGCCTCCTTTTCTCCAGGCTAAGCAACCCCAGCTCCCTCAGCTGCTCTGCATAAGACATGT
Source organism: Mohoua ochrocephala (assembly GCA_013398855.1). Lineage (NCBI taxonomy): Eukaryota > Metazoa > Chordata > Aves > Passeriformes > Acanthizidae > Mohoua > Mohoua ochrocephala. The sequence goes on along the minus strand of VZTA01004998.1, from coordinate 26,832 downwards.
GCTCCAAACCCTTCACCAGCTTTGTTGACCTTCTCTGGACTCACTCCAGTGCCTCAATATCTTTCTTGTAGTGAGAGGCCCAAAACTGAACACAATATTAGGCTTTCAGAGAAAGGCCTTTGAAGTGCTGGCCCTGAGGCAGTCCCTGAGTCCATGAGTCTGCCCCTGCACTTGGTGGCCATCTACTGGACCCAGCTTCCAGGTACTCATGACGTGTCTTCCTCCGCTCAGCTTCCAAGGACCAACTGTGCTGTTACTCCTCTCTCAGGCCATGGCAGAATCCAACCCTGCAGCCCAGAGACCACCCCTATCAGCTGTCTCCATCTGTGCCAGAGCTAATGTCTATGAAGTCCCACAATGAGGAGGACCAGGGACTTGGTCTGTCTGGATACAAACTCTTTTCCTGGGGCATAAGTGGGGTGATTGCAGCAGCTGCAGCCCAGAGGAAAGCCATAGTGTAACCAGGGCTGTAGGCTGAGATGAACGGTGCCGTAAAACCACCAGGGAAACAAGACACTGCGGAAAAGAAGTGAACAGAGGTGACACGGGTGTGATGAAAAGGTCGGTCATTTTTAGACCTCGAATATTTAGATCTCTGCCCAAAGCACAGTCAGGCAAGCATGACTTCCAAACTGTGAAAATGGCTCATTGTTGCTATTGTAGTCACATCCACTTGTCTCACTGAAACTAAGATGTGCAATTCCTCTGTCAAATGCTGTAGCAGGGCATCTCACCCCCCCAAGAACTTATCTGTTGCTTGTTAGCTGGAGAAATAACTCAGGGCACCTCGCCCCTCAAATGAGCTTCACATGAGCTTGCTAATTGGTGAAATAACTCAATCAGGACAGCTTGTCTTATAGTGAGTTATTTCGGCACCATGAGAGTAATGCTTTCAGCTCATCTTGCTGCAGAAGATGTGGAGAGAGAAGCTGGCATTTTTGACTGACAGACACTTCACTTTACAAATTATAAAAGCTACACCAAACTGTCACAAAGCAGAAGTCTTCTGCACATTCCCTGGAAATGTGTGGGGCTTTCACCCAAAGTTGGGATGCCTACTTCGTAGTTACTCTCTTGAGGGTTGAGTGAAAAGACTCTGTGTACACTATTGTCAATTCAGTGGTAAATTACATTGAGTCCTAATCTATACTATTTCTTTGCTAGCTTTAATATACGTACCTTAATGTCATGCACTGTTTTAAGTAATCTGCTAGTAGTTCTTTTGTTTTATAGTGTGTAGTAAGTAACTTTGTTAAAAGCCTTTTGTCTGTTATCTCCCATTTATTCAATAAATAACTCATTTTATAATAGACCTGGTCTGCCATCCTTAGAACTTGTGGGCTGGGGCAATTTTAGGTGAGGGCCACCTAAATTTAAGCTGCTGCCAAAAATCTGAGACTAAGGCAGGGCTTGTCTGAAGCTCCCATTTGATCAATAAAAACCACATCCATTGGCTGGGTTTGCATGGAATACAAAGCACACTTCAGTAATGGCATAAAACTTTTAGAGCTCATTTCTCATGATGCCTAAAGATTTTTAGCTTTTTTCATATATTTGTTGCTTTGTAGATTTTTAATATATAGTTGTATGCTTTCTAGTATTTTTCCTGCCCTCTCTCACATTTTAGAACCATAAGCTAACTGTTTCTAGCACGTTCTTGAAATTCTGTTTAGTCTTATTCTCAAGAAGACAATTTCTGACAAGGACATCTTGTTTTTCACCAGAATTTGAGAGACACAAGAAGATATTGGGCAAAGAACCCCTGGACCAACTCCAAGGGGCAGAGCAACCCAGTAACCCAGAGGTTACTGGGGCAATTGATCTCCATTGGATGTACCTGCTGGATATACTAATTAATTAATCTTATAAGAATTGTAAAAATTGTGTATCATGTGTATGCATAGCCACATTTGTGCACCTGAAGGCTTTCATTAAAGAATTGCTTTTTATCTTACCACTCAATATTGTTTGGAAAGTTTTTGTCTTTTGATTCTAGGCAACACTCACTTTAACCTTTCTGAGAGATATTTGCTCACGTTTATATGTGCGAAGATGTTCAGGTCTTATCTAAAGCCTTGTCAAGTCTCCTTTTTCTTTAAGATTTAGTAGTTGGAGTACTGAAAGATTAAGAGAGGTACTATTATTGTAATTTTGTATGTTGGTGCCAAAATTGGTGTCTACCTTCAGAATAAGGGCATTTCTACCAAAGACATTCTTTTGGTTGTGGTGATGCCAGAGATGAAAGAGAGAGTTTTTGTTCCCTCTGCATGAGCTTTCCAGGGATGTAAAGAGCACGTGTGGATTCACCACTGTTCCTCACCAAAGCATCAAGGGACACTTGCCGGTGCACTGTTTATGGTGAGGTTGCCTTTCTAGAAAGAAGTCCTGAATGTTTTTGTGTTCTTTACCATATTCTTCCTTGCACTTGAATAGCTCTTTTCCTCCTTTGGTCTTCATTCTTGATCCCTTTCTTGAAGGTGGTGACAACCCTATCTGCCTTTGTATTGCTCCTTCCAGTCATCATTTTTCTTCTGTAGGTGCTCCATGCCCATAAATCATCTGCTTAGTCTTTGCATTCATTCCAGATGGAATTTATCTTTTTAGAACTCAAGGAATGAGAAATGTCCATAGTGGTACAGGTGAGTTCTCAAGGCTTTACACAGTGGTTGCCTTTCTTGCCTGACATACAGGAATACTTTTGCCTGTATCCCATTCATGGCTCATTGTCACCCTGCGATCTACTCATGCCTCCAGGAGCATTTGCCTCCTCTGGTGTCTTCAGACTGGAGCAGAAACTTGCGTCACTCCGCCTGACATGGTGGTACCTATTTCTACCCTGCAGTTCCTCATGCGAGGAGTGTTTATTGATGTAGGGGATGTCTCTTCTGTCAGAGCTTCAGCTGGTGGGGAGGATGGGGGCTGTAGAACTATGCCATGAGATAGAGCTTTTCATCCTCATGGGTGCCATGAAATCCAGAATGTGATGTGGACAAGGAAACCTACATTCTTGAATGATGTTTTTTTGCAATCTANAGATCTGACCATGAACTTCCCTGTTTCCTATACTTGATGACCACAAAGCATGAAGGGTGGAGCTTGAGAGATGTGTTAAGGGGGCTTCCACCCACGAGTAACCTGCTGGAGTCCAGTTCCATGCAGTCACAACCAGATCCAGCCTCTGCCGGCCAGCTGAGCCATGGATGAGGTGTGCGGGTGGGCTCTGAACACGGGGCTGGTGGTGTCAGTCCAGCCCCCTTCAGAACTGGTGTCTGCCTCTTAAAAGAGAAAATATCCATGGGCTTCCATCGGGAAGTTTCATGGGAGAAAGTGCCCAACCAGTCCAGGCACTGAGAAACTACAAGAGACCAAACCCTGCTGGGCCAGTGCAATGCAGTTCATGTCCCTGCTGTCTGTGGGGATACACTTTACTCTCCAGGAGTGTGCATAAAGCTTGCTGATGAACTTTAAATGAATTCTGCAGCATGTAGTGAAAAAGAAGGTTGTTCCTGACATGGATAAAGAGGTGGCTGGATAGGTGGGCATCAGACACTAAAAGGCAACTGCCGCTCTTTAGAGGCCCTATGTGCCTGGAGGAGAGATGCCAAGAAGGACTGAAGAGTGTGTTTTTTATATGCCCACTTGAAACCACCTGTGATTGTCAGTGTGATGAAATGAATAATTATATCATTCTGATAGAAAGAAACTTATTTTTCTTTTTAATTATTGCATGAAAATATGAAAAACAGTCTTCTAGCATACACATGGTAATGAGTTTGCAGAACTGGTGCTATGAGTGCAGAAAGTTGCCAGAACGTGTCTGTTCATTTGAAGAATCTTTATGTATAGCTGCAGAGAGCTGCTCTTCTGGATGGACTACTCAGCCCTAGGTCATAGCTTTTCTCCAGCCCTGACTTCTGGATGGACCTGGGACCCATGAGACAGCCCTGTCTCCAGGCCTGTTTCCAGCTGTATCTCTTGCTAGTCTCCCTGGCTGGCCCCTGGACCTGGCTCATTCCCTCTATGTATCAGAGGGTCTTTTTGGAACAGGTTACTAGCTGCTGGCTCTGCCTGTCTGGGCATAGGCCTGTGGGATGGTGCCCTGTTGATGAGGGTGTGGGCTGTGCCAGGGTCAGCAGCAGCTCCTGGCTTGCCTGCCTTCAATGAGTAGCAGGCACTTGCTGCTCCCTGACAGTCTTCTTGCATAACTTCATCCTCAAACGTTTTACAATTGAGGCACTTCCTAAGCCAAAGGATATCAAAGTATTCATCGACCCATCAGCTGATTTCCCTCCATGAACATATCCTGCCTCACCATGTAAGTTTCTGGTTAACATATGGCCAAACTGTAGGCCACATACTGATCCTCAGCAGGTGTCTGAGCATAAAAGTCTGTCAAAGAGTCATAAACATCTTAAAGCAAAAATTATTAGCAAAACTTAAATATAGGTTTTTCTATTAATTGCATTTATAATAAATGTCATCGCTTATTGACTTTCCCCTATGCATAAGCAAATAGCAGAGTTTACTGATAAATGAAACAAACTCAGGAACAATTAGTACATGGCAGCTCTTTCAGTAGGTCAAACCTATCACGTTTTGTCTCCTGATCCTGTGTAATATACAGCAAGATATAAAGTCTGTTACCAAATTTTGTGACCTGACTATCAGAAGATCAAACCTTTCCCACTGAGACATGTCCTAATGTAATGCCAGGAAGTATGTCTCTGTATATAGTGTACCTTTATTTGATACATGAAATATTCAAACATCATCTACAGTGCTTGGAGCAAGAGAAGCACAGGTATATGGGTACATGATTTTATTTGGGCTTTTAAATTTTTTTCCATGGGAGGGAGGCATCTACTTAGGAGCTAGGGATCTAAGGCATATGTAGTGTGTAGGAAATGTGTGCTTTCACTGGCACTACACACCCCTTCTGTCACATCCGCCTCCACTCATTTTTGGCTCTGATGATGCTGCCGCTTCATTGTGTTGTGTTGAAGTGGAAGTAGCACCTATGCAAGATGAGCAATTTACAGCTCAAGTAAATAAAAGCAAATATACCAGTGAAAAAGAAGTTCATCATCATCATACACACTGTGAAACTATCTGCTTTTCCTGTTGGTGTGTGTGCTGGTTTAAAACCCAGCAGGAAAATTAAACCCACTCAAGCTGCTCCCCTTTCCCCATCCCATTCTGACAGTGGAGACAACACTAGGAGACATTATAAGAAGAAATCACAATTTACTGAAAAATCGCAATACCCGCAACAGTACTGATAAAAGAGTATACTCAGCTGGGCTTCACTCTGTGCCACTGCCACTCTCTCCCTTTTCTTTTTCTTGGAGCGGCATCTCAGGCTTACTGGTGCTGTCTTTCAGTACCAAACCAGAAAACCCACCACGCAGAGGAATAGGAAAGGGACCACTGGTGGCAGAGAGGGGCCAGCTCTGCCAGGCTGACCCTGAAACCTGTACACCCCCTCCCTTGAGCTCGGTGAAAGATGATGATCCTTCCATTTCTGACCCTGGCTTCCTCCTGCTGAGACCATGCCCTTGCCGTGATGTGGCTGGTATGGAATTAAACAGTGCTAGAAACTCCACCCCTTTACTCTATAACCATGAGAGTGTGGTAAGAGCATTACTGCTCTGAAGAGTTACACAGTTACTGATATGACTCATTAATAAATTCCTATTACTCAATGAACAGAAAAATATGCCTTATTGTTGATGTTTCTGCTGGCCTTGACATGTTCTAAATCCTGCCTAAGATTTTGCAAAAGTTTTGGAAAAAGATGATTCTATTCACTGTAAGAATCCTCTTTTGCCTCACTTGAGTGATGTTAGTTTACCCAAATATGGTCTGTTCTTCACATGGTGTAAATCTCCAATATTGTCCATGGTATATCCAATAAGGAGAGGTCTTAAAAAGCCCATTGTGCCAGATACGGCAGAAGACACGATGAGACATGAAGAACGTGGTTTTATTAGAATGCCGTAGTTGGGAATGCACCTGGGAAGTATATTCTTAAACCTTACCCACTCAGTGTCACCCTTTCTTGCTAATCCATCTTGCCTCTCAACATGTTTTTCCTTCACTATTCCATTTCACCTGACAGAGGTGTAAGACTTGCTTGTCCTCTGATTAACTAGATTCCATCATCATTGGTGTAATCACCTCCCATCACTTAATGTAGGAGTAGAGGAGGAAGCTGCTGTCTCTTCACTATGTAGTTTACTATGGAGAAAGAATCCCATTCCCGTTTCCTAGATTTTCATTTTATATAAATTCTAGTTGAACCAGGAAACTGAAAGATCTCTTGAACAATTGTCCTTCCTGAAACACAAAAATAAGTTCAATCAAACCAGCTTCTTAGATCTAGAAGGAAAGGGGGAGAAGTTATTCCTACCTTCCCAAAGATACAAAGCGTTACAGCAAGTCCCTTTTCTCTAAAATAACAAGAAAAAGAAAGTTTTTTGCAGATGTTTTCTTTAGACAGTGAAGGATAAAAACTGAGGGAAAGCCGTCCCACTTGCTGTACAGAAATGAGTATAATGCAGATAATGCCTTGTTCTAGCAATTTAGGCACAGAAACATCTTTTCCTGAATTTCCTTTACGTGATATAGGAAGGGAAGGAAGTGCCATTCTTGAAGTGAGTGAGTATGTCCCAGTAGCTTGGTTTTTGAAAAATGGAGCTCTGGGGCAGTGGGAGAAATCCAGAAATGATACACTAATGAAATCTGAAGGAGAAGAAATTTGAAGTGTCAGAGGTTTTCTTAATAGCAAAATTCCCTTTGAAACGTAAAAATGATTGGCCAAAATGGGCTTGCAGAGGCAGGAACCGTAATCCATTACTGTCTCTTAATACAAAACAATTATTTTGGAATTAGCAAAATTCGGCAGAATTTTACTCATACAGAAACCCCACTTACATATCCATGAAAATCAAGATGCAAAATGTCATATAGTGTCTGTTTGGCAGAGATGGGTAGAGAGAGTGAGAGAGAGAGAGAGAGAGAGGAAGAGTCCTTGACAGTTTAGAATTAGATTTGTTAATTTTCAAAGAGCGCAAGACTGGGTCTTGTGTGTTTAAGCAGGGAGTAAAAGGGCCTGTTGTGTGAGGTACAGCAGCTTGCTCTGACAATGCCCTGCATCTGTCTCTACAAAAAAGAGGAAAAAGAGTCCCCCTAGTGTACCAATGCTGTAAGAAGCAGGAATATCTCGCTCAATTCACTAAATCTGCTGCAAGTTCTGCTATGGCATGTGAACAAGTGCCTAAAGGTATTTCAGTAAACCCCCGGGCTCTGTTGATCACAAGGCTTCTAGTTCATGAACAAAGGAACCATAGGCAATCATAAATAATGAGCATTAAAAAATGACCATGTGTTTTAACATATTTTAGCTATGAAGTAATTGGGTTTTGCATTGCTGTATAATTCTAAATAATAATTTTTGCCACCCAGGAAACATATATTCTCCTGGAAGACAGAAGAGAAATTATTTCAGACAGTAATACTCTTTTCACAAGTTCTTAGCTGTGTATCTGTGAGGTAAAATCAAGCACATTATTCTATTCAAAAGTATCACTTTTTTTTTTTTTTTTTAATTGTTTCAATTAAACAGGAAGGTCTACTGCAGTTAAAAGTATTCAGTGTTACCCTTTCCCTGGCTGCCAGAAATCCAGTGTGCAACTCAAGACAAAGGCTTTGTACCACTTTGAATTTGCACTGTCACAGATTAAGTGATAAATCAGCCTCCTCCCTGTGTAAGCCCTCTCTCAATGACCTTAGCTACAGCAGTGCAAACCTGGCCTTTTGTGATAGGTGGTGAAGGGGCATGCATATAGGAAGGCATAGCTGCCATATATTGCTGTGACTCCATAACTATTTTCCTCCCAGGTATGCTGAGGGAGAGCCATGGATAAAAAGTTTCAAAGGAGACCAGAAGGTCTCTGTTGGAGATACAGCACAGCTGGTTGGTAAGCAGTATTTGTCATTCTGTCCTTCAATAATTTTCCTCAAGATGCTCATGCTAGAGTGAACCTGGCAACTCAAGTTCCCCTTTGCACCCACCTCTCCACCTGAGTCTGCCCTGTGGCAGATTAGGCACAATCTTGCTCCCTCACCTTTTTGACTGTTGACAGGAGAGCTAAATCACCTTTCCAGCAGCAAAGGAAGCATGTATTTTCAGGGGAGGGAGTGGTGGGAGCGGGAGATGTTAGGGACATAAGTCCTCGGAGTAAGTAAAAAGACAAAACAGGACCAACACCTTTTAGGAGATTGTCAGTGGAAGGCTCGAAGGATGAGAGGCAAAGATGAAACAGTGCTCAGGGACCGGTTGTGCAGCCCCTACAGACAGGATCAGGTAGAGTTGGCTGAGGGAAAAGGTCTCCAGCTCCTCAGAGGTAAGGGCAGCCCCAGCAGTAGCAGAGGAGGCTCTTTCAGCTGTTCCGATTAACAATGGTGCTGTAATTTATGCGGAGGCATTAGCTGCAGGGATGTTGTTTTATATTTTAGAGAGTAGATTGGCAATTCCTGGAACTGTAGGCTAATTATGGTAAGAAGAGAGGTAGCATATATCTCACTTTGGGAGGAGGGAACTCTTGCAGCTCTGCCGGTGTTGTGTGCAAGCCACTGGTTGGTTTGTTGGTGTGTAAGGGTGCAGCAGACTTGTGTGCATACAACGCTGGGCTTATTTGTGTTCTGCAACAAGTGTTTATGTCAGTGTCTCTGATAATAAAAACCCCGCAGTGCTAATTGCCAGATTTAGTTACTTAAACGAGTTAAAGGAATTTGAAAGGTGTTTGTGCATACTCACTGCAGAAAGGCTTCTCCTGAAGAAAAACTATAAAATAGACATCCTTAACTTTCCTTTCAAATTCATGTGCAGTATTTGACTTTAGCGTGTCTGTTTTCCTGCAGACAGCTGAGGCAATCTCCTCTACTCAGTCGTCCACTTACCAGTTGTATTTTGAATTGCTTGAGATGATATGGATGTTGATTTTGGCCTTCATAATACTGCTTGTTTTTTCCATAGAATTGTCCTGGAGGATGAGACCACAGCAAATTTTCAGCTGACCAGAAGGCAGCCCGAGGTATTAGTTCAGTGTATTTTCTTTAATGAGTAAGAAGCAGATAAGATTTCAGCCCAAATGGTGCATTTTAATTATGTTTATAAATGAAATGCATAGCAGATGTTGGAAGCAACATTTCAAGTACTCCTTCCTCCTCCCAGAGGCAATGTTTCATTGTTAATATTGTATATCTTTCTAAAAATGCTTGATTTGAAAAATTTGTTATGCTAAAATATTTTGTTGTCCTAGGAACACTACTGGATCCCCATGCATCTACATGTGAATTGTTCTTATTTCTAATTTTTTAAATATGTATCAAGATTTCCTTTCTTAAGTTTTTTCTTAACATTTAAAAAAAAATTGTATTATAAAAACTCAAAGAATGTAAAGTAAGCTGGGTATTCCCTGCCTATCTCACTCCCTCAACATACATTTCATCTGCTCTATCCTTGCATGGGTATGCACATACATGTATATATACACCCATATACATACACATATACATGCACTCCATCACATTCCAAACACTTCTGGATGTTGAATCTTGAAATTATATGGTTGGAAATATTAGACTGGCAAGTGCCTACAATTGGAATATTGTTGATATTCTCACATTTCTTTGACTATAACAGCTAAGATCGATATTTTCAATGCCTTTAAATATGAAATAATAATGTCAAAATATTGCCAGAAACTTATTGAAATAGAAGGGGTGTTTTAGGTTAAGCTTAGAGACTAGACTGCTTTTTTTCCCCACATTTTTGCTTCTGACATTCTTTGTAAAGTGTGTTGTTTGCATTAGTAACTGAAATCCAATTTGAGGAGGACAGAAAGATGCACTAATATTTATATGAAGCTGTAATATAGCAAAAAGTATATGGGCTGTTATTCTACTATATAGCCAGAGGACTGTATTGATCTTCAAAGGGTTAAAGTGCTACGAGGTTACATTAATGTCACCCTTCAGCAATCACTGGCCAATAACGTATCAGCAATCAATGCTGCAGTGTGTCGTTCAGGACACTCAGTTTTTGGAGACAAGTGGCTGATATATTTTGACAGGAATAAAAAATAGTCTTGGAAATTCTTGCAAATCTTAACTCAGAGGGGGAGATATATGAAACAAACTGCTTCCATTTGAAAAAAAAATGGTAATGTTTGCCTTCCTAAGTAACAACATTTTATGTCAGTTCAGTGGAGCAGTGAATGAGCCAAAACTCTGCTAACCTTCAAAAGGGAAAGGATTCTGTAAGTAGGATTTACATAGTCTGAATATTTAATATTTTGAGTGCTCATCACAGCTTGCATAAACTAATACTTAAATATATATTTCCAGTAAAGAAAACATTTGACTGCTGGTGGAGTAAAGCAGTGAGGTGTTTTGACTTGTGAGTGCAGACGCAGGTTTCTCAGCCCCTGCTCCTTTTTTTCCTGTTAGCAATTTTTTCTATCGAGTTCTCATAATCTCTGCAAATCCAAAGAAGGCAACACAAGCCACTTCACTTTGACACAAAAGAAACTTAAAGAGAAAAAAAAAATCGAGAACTCAAAAAGCCATAAAGTAGAAGTATAAAAGGGGAGAATAAAAATAGAGGCTGCAAAGAGGACACGAGGGGTTAAAGTTCTGACCACTGTCTGCATATATAAAATCATATCACCTTATCTGAAAAGTTTAGGCTCTAAAGAAAACACTCAGTTTAAAATACCTTTTAGGTATATTAAATCTTTAGGCTGAAGATTACAGCAAGTGTTTTCTCTTTGGTGAATAGCTGTTTGTCTCACTTTATTTACTTGGTATTGGGTATTTGTCAATGTCATTTCATATCTGCAGAAAATTCATACGTTCTATGGAAGTATGTATGTGTGTGAGTGTGCTGAAGGTCACATGACTATTTCATCCTATTTGGTGGAGCAGCTTGACTTTTTTCCCTTGCTTTTGGTGATGGTTGTGAGTGCAGAAGTTGATTGACAGATGCATGCCAGAAACCCCCATTCTCCTTTTCAAAGACTACATATGATGGATTGCGATCTTTCAGCTCAGCAGGACACAGGGACCATGCAAGCTGTAATTGGTCAGGTATGGAGTCAGCCATTTCTCAACTCCCCTTTTATTTTTTTTTTTTTCACAAGGGTCTAACCATATGATTCACATAATTCATATTTACAGTTCCATCTTTCTATCTGTATCTTCAGCTACCAGCGAGTGTAGTACTGAAAGTGAGAAAGGCAAAAGAAACACAATAATCTTGCCAGGGAGTCACTAGAAAAACCTAAATTACCATCCTTTTCTTCTAATAAACCCCATTTATAATTCAGTCTCAGCTTTACCAAATCAATGTATTTATTAATTTGCTGTTTTATTTTGTTTAAATATGCTGAAGTAGAAGAACCGAGGAGTGAAAGTGTTATGTTTGCTGGGGAGTTGCTTTCTATTTGTAATGCTGTTCATTATTTTTATATTGACTGTATTCCTGTACTAGAGGCTGTGGCTTTTATTTTTTATTTTTATTTTTTCTTCTTATACTCCTAATCCAGATAATATGTGATTGAGCTTGGTAAATGTAGTAGTCTTTGCTGCTGCAGAGGGGCAGCCTGCAAATTAAACACTGCCACAATCTGAAAGGTCCAGGTGGTCTGCTCGTGCTTCCTAATGCAATCCAGCACAACAGCTTTAATAAACAGCTCTATTTAGTTCTCCCTCCCTGTATCCAGGGAAGTGAACTGGTCTGGGGCTGCTGTGATGAAATGCCAGAAGAATATCTCTCAAAGGCCTCACAAGCTGATTTTTAGAGCTTTTCCGTTTTGTCGTCTTTGTCTTCCAAATGGGTCAGTGAGTCCTTCTCTTTCTGTTTTGTGATTTCTGATAAGTCTGTAGTTTTTATATGTGTGTTTTAACCATGCTGTTTTGAGCTTTAGCCAGAAGAGAGAAGAATCATTGTCTTTTCATTTCCTTCAAATAATAACCTGAAGTGGGGAAAGAAATTATTTTGTTCTGATGAACAGGGAGGGCTGTTTTCCTGTGAAAGCAGTCGGAGTCAGATGAGGGTGCCTGTTTTTCTTTTTCTAACAAAATTTTAAGGACTCAACACTTTCTCATTAACCACTGACTTGTAAATCAGTCTCTAGTAAAGGGTATTTTTTGAACTCTCAAAAGTTTGTGGTTTTTTGCATATGTTTCCAGTATAGTGAACGCATGCTGCTGAGCTGATGACACAGTATTTGTTTTCTATATGTTGATATGATGGTAGAAAAATACGCATTCTACACACTGTTTTCAACTAAATTATGGCAAAGCACTGGAGTCCCTCAAAGCACATGGTTTATTAATACCTTCGTACATAGTAATGCATTTCTGTGCGGAAAATGTCAAATTTGTAATACCATGTTTACCACAGACTTTTATTGCTTTAAATATTTTAAAAATAGAAGATACATTTTTTATTAAAAATCCTCCAAACATTAACAGCTTACTATTAGGCTGGCTTATACCTAAAAAGTGAGGCATGTTTGCCAGTACTACAGTGTGCAAAAAGATGTATTTTAGACTGTGTTAATTACCTTTTTGTTTTACTTGTTCAGTCTTACAGAAATATATTTAATGATTCTAAGGGAGATACAATGGCAAGGTTTTGAGCAAGTATACTTGACAGAAAATGTACCCTGAAATCTTTACAAATCTAAAAGCTTGTAATATCTCTTTAATGTAACTTTTGTTTTCGCATGTAGGAGAGTGTGAGCTATTGTATGTTTAAGGCTTGCCAACTCTCAGAAAGTGGTTTTGAGGCTGGAAAAGGTAGAAGGATTTTTTTTTTCTGTGTGTAACATTCCATATTTCATGAATTTAAAAAGTTCAGTGAATGTCTGGAAAAATGTTTATATCATGTGTTAGTGTATTTAATTTCCTAAAATTAATTGCAAGATCATGTACTTAAAAGAAAAATAAATTTAAGTATTTTAGGTGACTACTGTGGGTTTTCTGTGTCAGAATTTATAGATGTTGTTATTCTGAAACTTACTGTCTTAGATGTTGCAAACATTTTTTTCAGATCAGCATGTGTGCATATTTACATATTATACATGTAAGTGTGCACATCAAAATGCGGTCATAAATCCACAAAGTTTTCAAGTATGTTTTTGTTTTGATTAACTGTCCAGTTGTTAGCTATGTGTTAAGACAGATAGAATAAAAAGTTTAAAATTTTTTTTTTCTGATAAAAAATGATGCATTTTCTAGTTGTATAATAAAAGAGTTAGTTAAAATGTGGGACTCTCGGTGCAATTGGTATTATTACCATACATTGCTGAAAATAGACATAGACTTTCTGTATGAACTTTAAGAGAAAATAACTATCAAAAGGCAAGCCCTATGGCAGAAAATCTTTCCACACTGCAAGTCTCTATTTTATATTGTTAATAGTTAAGGTTTGCATATTTGGTAGTTGCATATTTTTAGAAGAGACATTTACTCCCTGACAATATTAGAAAAAGTTCTTAAAAGTCTTTGTTAACTTTCAAACCTCCAAACCCAAAAACTTAGGTAAGTGTGTATAATTTGGCCTTTTTATTTCGGAATTGTATTTTTTTCCAGCCATGAGAATGATTTTTTTTTTGACTAATCCTGCAGATGTAGCTCTAAAGTCTTGTTTACTGCTGCTGGAATTTGAACTTGCCTAATTAAAAATCCAAACTGTACATGTATAGCTGATGCAATGGAGATCAGTCACACTAGCAGTTTTTTGTAGTTCAAACATGAGTCTGTGTATGACACAAATGGAATAGCAGGAGCATACTGATTTAAAGGCATTTTCAACACCAAGTACTTGTTCGTCATTGAATGCATTTTTGGTCTTTTTAAAAAAAAATGTGGATTTCATCTGTCTCTAACCACCAACGTCCACAGTAGTTCCCACTGATGATGGCAATGGTGGGCAGAGTGCTACAATCCTGACCATTACCCAGCGCCTGGGTGTACTGGGTCCGGGGGTGCAGAATTGCTTGTGAACCTTCCCTCTGGATTTTTCCTCCCCCAAGCAAGCAATAAAACAGCCAAATACTCTGAAGAACAACCTCCTTGCCTTGTGTGTCAAGATCTAGAAGCTCATTGCTCATTGTGATTTTGATTCATAACTGGAGTGTTTGGCATGAAACCCTGATCCCTGCCAGCAATAGTCTGTAGCATCCTTCATTGCATGCCAAACCACAATATCCATTATTTCTTCAATTGTGTTTTGCTCTTATAGAAACTATTAGCTGGATTTTTATGCCGTATTCCTTATATATCCTGAGCCCATCTGAATGAGCAGGTAATTAAATGTGTCATCTAATTATTCCAATGATGCTGTAATTTGTCTGCCTTGTATGCTTTCTAAAACCTCTACTATACCTTTTTCTTATTCTTTTTTCTCTCCATTTTTTTTTTTTTTTCAGACCTGAGCTTGTGAGTGACAGGTTAGTTCATCAGCATTACAGCCCTCCTGTTTTTGTCTCATCTCATGCAGACAGGTCACTGTGTCCAATCACCCTTCTGGCTCTGCTGTCCCCAGGGGAGCCCAGGCCAGCCTGCCATCTTGATCCACCGGCCTGAGGGCCCAGGCTGGCTGCACATTTCTGTGTTCACTGGTTCTTGCAAATATAGTAAAGTGGGAAAGGGGAGGGGAGCAGCTTAAATTAGATCTCTATATATTGAGAGGAAGCAAATTAGGTAACATTCTTCTTCAAATAAGTATGTGTTTGCAGTTATTATTGCTACGTTTGAGTTCTCTTTCTACAAGTTTAGCGTGTTTATTTTCTATATTTCAGTGGTATCCTCCATATGATCTCACCATGTAGTAAAAGCTATTCATGCAAGGGTAAACATGCTCTTTTCCCACAGATGGTTCTCTGAAGCCCGGTTTATGAAACGGATACATTACTGCATCCAGTGTGGGTCTTTCTGTTCTGTTTCAGTTTGTTGCCATTTTTAAAAATTTTGTTTTGTGTTCTTCCTCATGATTAACCACAATAGAACATGTTTCAGAGAAAACATTCCTTTTGTAACTTGTGGTCACTTTTCAGAAGTTTAATCTGTTGTCAGTGTTGTTTTACAATGCAGACTTCTATGCATCCAAGAGTTTAATTTTTACCAAATGAAGATCAGATCTATAGTGTTATTTTGTCTTGAGCAATGTCTACATGATTCTTCTTGTAGCAGTAGAGAAGCTCTTTTTGTCTTGGAATATCTGTTTCCAGCTCTAATATAATATAAAGAATTGCCTATAACATACACAAACAGAAAAGAACCATATTACATGTAAATTTAAGACCCACTTTTATAAGACAGTGAGGAATTTTGCTTCTTTTGTCTGCAGTTTGGGACAAATCCTGTTCTTTCAAGTAAGAATTAGACCCATCACTGTAAGAATGACTACTTGCATAAGTGAGGTCAGACTGCTTGTCCCCTTGTCTGCTCAGTGTATAACCAGAAGAAACGTTGTAGTCCCTTACAGTCGCCAGCGGTGGTTTTGTGCAGTTCAGGACTGTGAGGAAGAGACTTATGGACATGTGCACATTGACTGTTTTTTTCAGTAGTAGAGAGACAATGTAAACAGTAAGAATTATGTTTGAAAATCTTCAAAACCATACTTTTTAATATTTATGAACAAGCTGGTACTCTGATAATGAAGCATTCCATCTTTGCAGAAACCCCCTGTTGTATACACTCTCTAGAATACTGTGTCCCTAAGAATTATTATTGTAAGGAGATGCAGGAATGTGGCTGTAATATTTTACAGTATAAATATTTGTTGTAGAGGAGTTTGGATCTTGTTAATTTAATATATGTAAATTCTTTGGTCCTAGGCCTGGATTCCAGCAAAAGAATGCATTTTTCTGCTGACTTCTGTTTTTACAGCAGAAAAGATGGATATTTTTATCATTTTGATTCATACTTAAAAAGATTTTTCTTCCTTTCACACCAAAATTGGATTTTAATTGAAATCAGCTTTCTAAAAACATCTTTAGTATTTTTTTCTTATTGAATTTCTTTATTCTTTTCTGTTCTGTACTACTCTGGTGTCTCATCCGTGGGTCAGGCCAGCCAATTAAGAGGTCAAATTTTTAAAAGGCTGTGATTTGTACTCTTTGTATATTCACGATATTCTAATTGTAAGAGAAAAATGAAGTATGTCAGATGACCTTTAAATTGCTGGACAAGTGACACTCCTCCAGTGATGTAGATTATTATCTTTTGGCAATGCATTTACATTCGAGTACCTCCGTTATGTTTCCTAGATTCTAGACTGATAAACTAAATATCGGTCTGGCCCATTTTTGAGTGTACAGTACATAGACGTGACGGCTGAGCCTCTTATCTTACACTGACCTGTAGCTGTAACAAGACTTTTATTTTTCTTCTCTGATCTTAACTGCAACTCAAATGGAAGAAAATAAAAGGACAATCAAAGAGAAATTGTATATCGCACTTTCAACATTAAATGAGGACATGGAAAAATATTCTTTTTTCCAGTGATTTACATCGTTCAGTGACATTAGTAATGCAGCTTTTTATTCGGAAATTCTAAAAATGGAAGAACCTCAGATCAGGCAATTTTGAATATGTGCATATTTACCTCTCACTGTACTTAACTAGACTTAACCATGTACTTAAAAGTTGGTCAGCAAATCACTTAAGCCCATAAGAAGTCTGCAATTGCTAAATCTTCAGGTGCACAGTATGATGCTGAATTCAATGAGACTCCTCATTTATACAACAACTGGCAGGATCTGGTCCAACAAGCCCATTGAGTTACTGCTACTGCTAATAAATATAACAAAGTCTGGCTTAAATGCTAACTAAATAATTGTTATGCAAACTGTTTTACAATTAGAACTGTCTATTAGGAATAAAGATAGTAACTTAAGGGTCTTGAACACTTACTTTTTGAGGATATCAGGGCTGCAGGTAAATGGACTATCACTTCAGGGGTTTTGTTTCAATGTTGGCTTTGAAACCTCTGTGATGTATAGTACTTTCTCTTCAAAAGAGAAATATTAGTTGTTGATATTTTCTGCTGATTCTCTGTTGACTGGTAGTGCTGTTCTACAGTAGTGCTTTATCTAACTGTTAGATCAAAAGAAAATTTTGAAGATCAAGAGACTGTTCTAAATTTCTAGCCATTCTTAAAAGAGGTAGTGGGAGAAAGCTTAATAAAAAAAAGGTTGAGGGGAGAAAGAGGGCGTCCAAAAATCTTTATTTCAAACAATCCTTACATGGCGAATTATATAAATTTAATTTTCTTAAGCTGTTTAGAATAGATTTTGTAGTTACTGATAAGCCTGGTTTTTCTATCTATATTTGTATATGCCATGCTACATTATAGCAAACCTATCTCCAAAAAACTTACTCACATGAGTAATAGCAATTGATGTCATTAACACTGTTTGATGACATAGACGTGAAGAAATTCTTTTCAGAAATGAGAGCCTCATAAATGCATCTTGCTCTCTGCTGTAGATGTACAGCTGTCCCATGTCCTTTGCAAGTATGAATGAGGATTTACAGCATAGAACTCTGATAGTTGTTCTTGTCAAAACACATAGGTCTTGTCTTGGCGGGCTTTCCTGTGCCACCTTACTGTAAAAGAAATCCAATAATTTGACAAGCAGTGCTACAAAATCACACTTGAGGGAGTAATTTTTGACCCTGTGATATTTCCAGTGAGTGTTATCTAAACTACTTGCTAAATATGACCTATTCCCAAAGGTAACTCATTCCAGGACGGGGTTCTGAATCCACAAATGGGGAAGGGCATTGTAAAGGGAAATAGGACCCTAAGCAAAAGAAAAAAAATTGTTAAAATGGAACTTTGTGCTATTTCAGTCATTGATTCCATGAACTAATTTTTATTTAATAAGTTGGTAGCATTTTCCAGGATCTTGGACTCGTGCGTTTGGAAGACACAATCCGGCTATGTAATGGCACTTCCAAAAAGGAAGTATTACAGGGACAACAGTAAAAGACAAAAATGTTTTTTAGCTACCCCCTGCTATGGAAACGAGTTTCAAGAAACAGAAAATAAGAGAGCATGAGTTTTTTGCAAGCAGATTAGTGAAAGTCATGTTAATAGTATTACACAACTGCTGTTAGACATATTTTAAGTGATACTTCTTTATCAGAATGTTGTACTCTTCACTAAACTGTTTACATGTCTAACTGCTTTTTCACTTACAAATCCAACTTGTGGAGCTCTAACTCAGTTTTTACTTGAGCTTTTCTTATGCTTCAAGTGCAATGAAGTTTTACTGGAATAAAAAGCTGACGGCTTTAGCCCATTTCTGGAAGACATCCTTCTCTTTTGGGAAAATAAATAGCTAAATATAGATTTGCAGCACAGACTAAGACCGAAACAACAATATTAATGACTAGAATGTTTCATATCCTTGTTTCAAGCTTATGAATGAAAATCACATTGTCTCCCATCAGTGGCAAACTAGCATCAGCTTTCATTTTTCATAATGTATCACATTAAAGGCTGTCACTGTTTTGATGTTTTTTAATTATAACAATGGAGAAATGTGCCTGCTTGTTCCTGAATCCACATTAAAAATACGCACACAAAAAGAGGGCTAAAGATGCAAATAATTCTGATAATGGTTAAGTCTGGTATTTCCGAGACACTGTCATTGTGTCTGTAACCTTTGGTACTAGAACCAGATGCTGCCAAGTGCTGAATGTGTCCAGAGTCCTGGACTTCCTTCTGGCTTCGTTACGCAGGACGCTGTTCCAATGAAATAAAATGGTCTGGAATAAAGAAGAATTATGCTGCTATAGGAAACAAAGAGTTATTGCAAGATTCCTAGCCATTAAATCTTACCTTCTCTTTGCTGCGCCCATCCCTTTCTGTGTACGAAATGTGCTTCACATTTTTCAAATGGATTATACAAAGCAGAAATAATATCTGATTTGTATAATTCTAATCTTTTGGAAGAAAGGTTGAAAGTTGTGGCAAAGGCAAAAGTGGTTTCTAATGTAAAAGAATAAAGCAGAAAATATCAAACTAATTTTGCTTAGTGTCAGTCATGATGATTTATCATTATAGTCAGGGTGAACTATGATCTTGGAGCAGAAACAATTTTGTCCATTAAGAGGGAAAAAACCAACTCCAAACCCCAGAATGTTCCAGCTTGATTCTTATGTCCTTAGGGTTGCAATATTGAATTCAGAATTGGGGAAGCTTAATCTTGCAGCCAGATTTGACAAGATGCTGGTTGAGCAGTAGGCAGAAGTGATGGTTTGTGTGTTGTAATGCCCATGGTGGGAAATAAAGAAAGATAACAAGATTTTTTCCAGAAGTCTGGGTGCAGTATTCACCACCTGCTCCAGCTTGTCACCAAAGTAGGCAAGAAAACTTTTTGTGTGCAAGTTGGTGAGCAACGCTTACAATTTCAAAGCCTGACAGATGACAAACTGCCAGATGGAGTGCTCTAAAACAGCATGTGAAGGGTTCACAATAGCTCTGAACACAGCTATCTGTTTGTTTGTTTTAGTGCTACTGCTTCTTTAAAGGGTGATCACGGAACCATTTGAGCACATCCACAAGTATCTCCACAAGTTATTGAGAAAGCTCACATGAGCAGCACATTGTGCATTAGACAATGTAATGTTAAAGCTTGGATCTCCTCTGGTTGCAAGAGGATATAGACATGTACTGCTGGAAAAAAATAAGCCAGTTCTCCATCTCTACTCAGTTAATCCCGGAGAGGAGAAATCTGTGTGTGTGTGTGTGTGTGTGTGTGTGTGTGTCTGTGTCTGTGTGTCTGTGTGTGTGTGTGTTGGGGTGTGTAGCCAAAAACCTGGAGGCTGAAACTGAAATTGGCACGTGTTTGGAAAATAAGACCTGGATTTTGAATAGTCGAACAACAACACAAAAGAAGCTGAAGATTGGAGTTTCTTCCCCTAAATATATTGTTTTCTGTTTATTTTTCAAGTTCATGCTGGATTTTAGCAAGAAGAGAAATTTAGGGTTGCCCCCTAACTAGGGCTTTAGAGTGACCCTGTAATGAATTTTAACCCAAGAGGCACTGTGGATATTCAGCAAACCTTTGTTCTATTCTGCTCATGTCCTTATGCTAGACCCATCACTGTAGTTATTAGATCTCAAAGATTACATTCTTTGATCTAGTGCTTTCTAAATCCTTAAACCACGGTTTATTTATTTAAAAGGTTATATCCAGCATTGGATTGGATTGTAAAGTACCCTTTGACTCTCATGAAGGACACAGAAGAAACAGATGCTGATGAGGGCGTATTTCCTTCTGACCATGAAGTACCACAGCATTTTATTGAATTAAGAACTGCACAAAGATCTGGGCTTTTAATCTGGCCAGTGTGTTGAGAATTTTTTTACCTCTATGGTATCCTGATGTCATTCATTCCTGATACAACAAACATTAAGGTATGTAGGTGAATTTCTGTTACACTCTGAATTTAAAAAAAAGCTGCAAAGTAGCCTCATATTTCCCTAAGAACATAAATAAAAGCACACTAAACCACAAACAGATGTTTACCGTGAGCATATTCAGGATGTGTTCTTGGGGGTCTTTTTTCTATCTGATATTTACCAGGATTCATCAGAAGTAAATCTGTGGAGCTAAACAGAGTTACATTTGGCCAAACAGGATCACCAGCAGCCTTTAAGCTTGTTCTGTCAAATTCAGAAACACTTACATGAGCAAATTTACCAGTGTAGTCTACAATGTTTGAATAATTAGTGATTCCTAAGATAACCAGAAAGAAGGCGCAGAAAGCAAAAGAGAAGAACACTAAACCCAGTGTGCTCCATCCTGACATTAATTATACTCTCTCCAAACTGATCTTTTAAATTTTTTCCCAATCAGTCCTGCAGGGCAAACTGTAAAAAATTTTCATGTATTTTCTCTTAATTTTGGAAAAACAAGACTGAAATACACATCTGAAAAGAAAAAAAATCATTTTAAAATGGTGGTTATTTTTTCCTTTTTCTAATGCTTGTGTTTGGTTATTTAACTTTTTTGAGAAGTTTAACCACTGGAGATGGTAGCCTAATGCTACTTTATACTGAGACCTCTTTATACCATCTGGAAGTACAAACCAGCTCTAAAGTGGGTTGTAAGAGTAATTTATTTATGCGTACTTTAAAGTTCTTTTATATTTCCATGAATGGTAGAAAACCCACCTTGATGTAAATAGGGATAGAGTCCAAATAAATGGACTAGAATTTCCTTTTTTCCTCATATGGAAATGGAAAAGGGATAGGCAGAAGTCAGACTGGGGGAAGAGAGGAAGGAGAAAGCCTTATTTAGTTACCAATAGATATCCATTAACAGACAAGGTGAAAGGTCCAAATCCGGTTTTATTGGCCTCCATCTATATCTTTGCTGGCAGTGATGAAAACATGAAAGGGAGGGAAGAGAGCACTACTCAAACCATAGTAGTCAGAGCTGCTTTCTCAATCAATTTGGTTTTAAAATGAGTATGCTTAAAACAAAAGGCTTAATCTAGTTCTCTCTTTTCTTTTTTCTTCTTTTTTACCCTGTGGGCTGCAATGTTGCTCGCTGTGACATTTGACAAAGATCTATCTTTCCAGAGCATTATTCAGTTAGTATACCTGGATTAGTGAAAAAGAAAACAAATTAAATTTATAGGAATTACATTCTTCAACTCCAAGTCAAAGGGTGAATAAAAACAGCAAAGAGAAAAAAGCAAAGCAAAGAATGACAGTTATGCTAATGAGGAACACCTTAAAATTAGTCAGACATGGGAAAAAATATTAAAATAGCAATTTTGGCATTGACGCAAGAGTTTCCTTTGAAATTTTGAGGAGCTTCCTACTCCATTTTATTTCATAATCCCTTTTAAATGGGAACATAGGAGGCTTAAGGGATTCTGTGAAGTTGTGAGATATTTCTCTTTTTGCTTCTCCATTTTGTGAGAGCCTAAGGGAAAAATATTGGCAGGGCTTGTAGAACCTTCTATAATTGAAGTAGCACAGTATTTCCTATTTTAAGACCTTTGCTGCTGCTCTTAGTATTTCCACCTGGTTGGCTAACTCTTCCTGAATACTTTTGAAGGCAATTTCTGCTAAAATACTTCAGTGGTTCCCAAGGAAGATAGGGAAATATGGGGTAGTTTTGCCCATTTTAAAAATACATCATAATTAAGAGAAAAACTCTTAATGTGGTGAGGAGTAGGAGCATTGAGCTTGACATGTCTCTTCAGGTATCCAGTGGCAAGCCATCCACGCTTGATTATATTCCAAGCCTCTGAGAAATGCAGTTGGCACATGTTTACTTGGGAACTCTAAATGGATACATCCCTTAAGAATTCAGAGAAAAAGTGAGAAAGGAACCTCAGAAAATCACCTGCACATGGACAGGAGCAGTTTACCTGAGTCACATCTGACAGGTATTTGTATAAGTGCTTCCTGAAAAACTCCATCCAATTCCAAACTCCATGAGCACCAATTCCATACTATCTTTGTCCTATTCATTGCACCAAGTAAAGCCCATATCTTCTTGCCTCTTTTAGGAGTATCAGATTATTTCTGCCCCCCTTGAAATACTAGCCTCTAACTGTGCCTGTCTTGGGAAATGGCAGAGGTGGCATCA
Organism: Mohoua ochrocephala; assembly: GCA_013398855.1. Classification (NCBI taxonomy): domain Eukaryota; kingdom Metazoa; phylum Chordata; class Aves; order Passeriformes; family Acanthizidae; genus Mohoua; species Mohoua ochrocephala. The sequence goes on along the minus strand of VZTA01004998.1, from coordinate 4,135 downwards.
GGGACCCTTTACTTTTCTGTGTCCTCAGTGACCATATTCAGGGGGGGTGGAGAAAAGAGAAGGTGTGATTCAAATGAAGAAAGGACAAGAGCCAGGGAAGATAAAAGATATGGCATGAAACAATGAATGCACAAGTTGTCAGCCATGACTAGAGAGTGACAAGGCATGGAGAAGTAGGAGCCTGAAGGAAGAGTGGATCCAAGAGAGGTTTGGAACTATGAAGAACAGTAGGGAAGAGGACTTGCCCTGTGTGTGGGCAAACCGAGATGAAAAAAGCAATGGAGAGGGGACTGGACCTGGTTAGGGATAAAGACAGAAACAGAAAACCCGTGGGGCAGGTTCCCTTGCTGCTCAGAAATTTCTGCTGGCAAATCTCATTGGCAAAATGTCTCAGTTCTTTAAAACATATAAAGCTATACATACAAAATGTGGAAAACAGTATTTGTACTGTTAAGAAGCACAATTCAAATAATTTGTTTTCCTTGTAAATATATACAATAATGACCCTTTAATTACATAAGCAACTATATTGTTTATGTAACAACTTCACAGATTAGGTTCCTTTAGTGTGACTTCTTTCTTAATATTATAGTTGATATATACAGTTATTTTGCTCCCTAGAAATTGCAGGAAGTTTATGTATGTATGTGTATATACAGACACACATATACACATGTATATATTTATTCTGGGCCAAATGCCAAATTCTAAAAACGTCTTATTCTATTTTAAAGGGGGAGGGGGTGTGGGGTGTGTTGTCTTTGCATGATTTTAAAAGATTTTAAAAGATAATTTTTAAAGAAAAAGTAACCTTGACTAAAGCACTCAATCTGTCCTGCTTATAAAACGTCAGACTGAAACATATGGGCTTTTATTCCTCTTTCATATGAATGGTAGGATTAAAGGTTCTAACATAGCTGAATTTTCATTTTGAATGAAAAATTTCCCAGAGATCTTGCCATTACTATTTCCAACAGACAAAGTCTATCAGCTTACCCAGTAGTTTTTCTAGAACAGTGACTGACATCTAGATTTTTGGCTATATATAGACACTGGTCTTCGTACAAAGTAGACACCTTAAGCCCCCATAATAGGCGATACTTGGCTCTTGATTTTCCACGGCCTCAACTAGTTATTTACAATGTTAAAAATGGAAGCAGTGCAGAGCCAAGTGCTTTTTTTTTTTCCACTTTAAGTGTTCAATCCAGTCCCTTTACTGCAAAGTAAAAGCTTCAGGTTCCTATGGAGAAACAACACTGGATTATCATTTAAGCAGATATAATTACTACTATCAGCAACTTGAAGTCACTTTAATTCCTATACTACACCAATTTTATCTCTGACAGGAGGGGATAATTTTCTGAAACTTATTTAGCTTCTCTTGAGCATTATTTACAATTGTGACTATAAGCTCAGGTATGATTTAGTAAGACGATGTTACCGTGCTGAAGGAGAATTGGGAATACGTATCTAGTACAGACCAGGGTGATGTGCAAAGGGGAAACAGTAACTGCCAACACAGGGTTGTGAAAAAGGTGGGGCTAGAAGAGAGAGCAGGAGATGCAGTGTGGAAAGAGGGCATGGCAGTTAGAGAAGAGGTGTTTTGGTAAGGTTGAAAAATGAGTTATTTTTCTAATAAGTTTTTTATGGTTTTATATATTGAACTAATTGTCATAAGGACTCAGAAAGGCCAAAAGACTAGGACTAGTAGCCAGGATTAGGCAGTGGCAGAGAGCTGTGTGAAACAGTTGTGTACAAGAAAAGTGAGGCTAATAAAACTATATCAATGTTATATTGTTTCTCTTCACCTTTATCCATTCAGCATCTGCTCAGATACAAGTTCAGGGGCCAATCTTACAAGGCATCAGCAAACCATGCTTGTGGTAGTGGTGCAGCAAGAACTGAGACAAGCATAAAACCAGGGCTCAATTCCATCACCTTCCCGTTCTGCATCAGTACTTTGCAAAGCTTTTAGCTGTTGAAAAATTAATTCCATTTTTATTCCTTAACTAAAGATAGATTGGCGCAGGAATTGTCTGGTGGCAAATTGGGGCCCACAATGTTTCAGATAAAGTTTACAAAACCAAGAACAAGTCTATGAAGCTGTCTCTAGACATGACTTACATCTAGACCTGTTCTGTTAGCAGAGGTGTTGCTGGCCATTGTATCAATCCCTCCCTCAATGTGATTTAGTGATTTTTTTTGAAGTTGCTTTTCTAAAAGACAGTTTGTTTCTTGGTTAGTATCTTACTGCATTGAATCGGCTTCAGCTTGGTAAATGCCACCTTGGACACTCACTGTATCTGCAACTGTCTCCAGCATGAGCATAGAAGGATAAAGCATAGGAGGATAAAGCATATATTTTATCCCTCCCTTTCATGATTTCATCTCTCCCCTTCAGGCTAGAGAAAGAAAAGAATAATTCTTATTTTATTAAGTTTTACTAAAATAATCCTTTTTTTTCCTCACAAATGGTCTGATAAGAATGGGGTTTGTGGGCAAGCTCACATTGGTACCTGAGGTGTGTATGTGTCACTTTATGCTGCAGTCCCATGTCAGAAAATATTTGGGTAACCATTGTTAAAAGATTGTGATTTCTTTCTGAGTTGCTTCCTAAATCAGAGTTATGAAATACAGATCAAAGATCCATGAAAAAGATATGCCCTCTTCTCCAGCATGTAGGAGTGTGGGAAGAGTGTGGCTGAGGGAGGTGATCCTCCCCCTGTACTCCCCCTAGTGAGGCCACATCTGGAGTGCTGTGTCCAGTTCTGGGTTCCTCAGTACAGGAAAGACAAGGAGAGGGTCCAGCGGAGGGCCACAAAGATAATTAGAGATCTGGAGCATCTCTCTTATGAGGAGAGACTGTGGAAGCTGGGCCTGATGCGTAGAAATATCTCAAAGGAAGTTGCCAAGAGGATGGTGCCAGAGTCTTCCATGGTGTTTAGTGGCAGGACAAGGAGTCATGGCCATAAACTAAACCACAAAAAGTTCCATCTCAACACGAAGAAGAACTTCTTTATATTGAGAGTGGCAGAGCACTGGAACAGGCTGTCCAGGGAGATTGTGAAGTCTCCCTCCCACCTGGATGCATTCCTGTGCAAGCTGTCTTGGCAGAGTGCTGGACTAGATGATCTACAGAGGTTCCTTCCAAACGTAACAATTCTTTAATTCTGTGGTTCTGTATGTAGTTCAAGTTTGGAAAAAGTGTGTGGTTCATTTTTCTTAGTTTTGGTAGTGTCTTTCTCATGGATTATGGTTTAAAGGCTGAACCACAACCACCACCATCCCCCCACCCCCAACAAACCAACTGGTTTTTGATAAGTGGAAAACTTTTCTTCAAAGAGGAAAGATAGACAACAGATGAAAAAGTAGGACATTAATGGAGAGCTTTGAAATCTGTTTCTAAAAGGAGGAACAAAGAAATAATTATTCTGCCAGTGCATATATGGGTATGGGTTTAATCTTTTTCGTATTGGATTCTTTTTCCCAACAGCCTGATGAAGGTTTTGACATTTCAGCTGCAAAGATGAGAAAGCCAGATGCATTCTCAAACCTCGGCTTTCATACTACAGCTTCATACTTTGAGATTCCTTTTAGGCTAAATGAAATCACAGACAAAACTTGGACTAATTTGAGAGTCTATCTTTTGCTGTGGTTAACCAAGTATTGCATTACAGTATTGCTAACAAGCTTTCTTCTCAACAGAATGTGCGTTGGACTTACTACAATGCTCTCCACTTGTAGAAGACTTCTATATCAAAGGGGCTTATGCTTGAATAGTATTATGTCAGTGTGTCTTTCTTAAAGAATCTGCACCAGTGCTGCCTAACCTTGAGCAGTGTGTGCAGTTTAGGTCACCACAATATAAAAGAGACATGAAGCTATTAGAGAGCATCCAGAGGAGGGTGTATTGGGTTTACATGGCCAGGCTTTGGTTGTGGGGGGCTACAGGGGTGGCTTCTGTGAGAAGCTGCTAGAAGCTTCTTCTGTGTCTGGCAGAGCCAATCCCTGGTAGCTCCGAAGACGGATGGGCGGCTGGTCGAGGCTGGGCCAATTAGAAATGGTGGTAACATCTCTGTGATAACAGATTTAGGAGGAAAGGAAAAAAAAAGAGTTACTGTGCAGAAGTAATTGC
>VZTA01004997.1:75580-110198 GCA_013398855.1 Mohoua ochrocephala | reverse complement strand
CAAAGTGGCTCTTTGCAGCCCGATGTGTGCTCCTGGCTTCTTGTGTTATCTTGGGCTTCCTGCAAGCTCAACTCATTTTCCAGTGATCCAGCTGAAGCCCCGGCTTGGCAGCTCACATCAGCTTGTCCACAGGCTTCACAAATATAAAACCAAAGCTGCCTGATTTGGCAGGGGAGGGACTAGATCCTGCCCAATGGGGTACAATTTATCTGTTCTCACATGCTGCATACAGCATTTGATGCACTCTGCCAATGCAGAGGTTTCAAACTCCACCAGCTCATTCAAAGTTGGTTAATCCTCTGTGTAAAATCACTACATAGTTCCCGTGTAGGAGAATTACATGTATAGCCTCAAATGCATTCTGGGTTTCAGATGGTTATTTCAGATGGGCAGTAGATGGAGTAAATGAGTAAAGTTAAGTAATAGGTAATGGACAAAATTATTAGATGTTCTTAATATTATGGTGGTTGTAATTGGAAGCTGCACAATCTTATGTGGAATTGTATGGTGGATTAGAGAAAATAAAGCTTGGAAATACCATAACCTTTTTGCCTTTCCTTGCTAATTTTAGATTTGATCTACAAAATAGAACTGGCTGGAGGACTGGGAGCCATCCTTCTTCTGCTTATTTTGCTCGTGACCATCTATAAGTGCTACAACATAGAGCTAATGCTGTTCTACAGACAGAACTTTGGAGGAGATGAAGCAGCTGATGGTAAGCAGTTGCACAGGAAACTCAATATATGCAATGGAAATATTTCAGAGAACCAAAGTGGCGAGACTGAAATGAATCCCAAAAGATACCTGCTGCTAGTTTAAACTACTAAGCACCCAACAGTGTAAAACCCTAAGACTTTCTCCCAAAGCCCCCTGAGATCAATGGGTCTTTTCACAGAAATGTCACTGGGCTGTGCCATGAGCAAAAGGGAGCCAGAAGAATTGTTCCTGAGTCTGTTACAGAGGCTCACATGTCATTTGTGAGCTCACTCCTCAGGGGAACTCTTCACGTTCGTGTGTCCAGTGCCACATGTCCCCAGGGTCCCTTCTCCTGAGATCCATAATGTATCTGAGCAGCCTTTCACCAGGTGTTCTTCGTGAAACATTTTCACTGAATTGCCACCAGGCTTCCAGCGACCTCCTCTGACAAGTGAGAGGCAATTGTTATGAGGCTGACTGGTTACCTCAGTTAATTGGGAGACTCTAAACAACTTGGTGGGAATGTGCAGCTTGCCTGGGGAGGATGTTTAGGAATAAACCAGACTGTTTTCCATTTTTCTTCCCCCACCTTCCCTCTCACTAGTATACATTCTGTTTGGTGCCTAAAGCTAAACTTGTGTTTTTAAATTGAAACTTTAATTCTCCTGAATATAGAACATTCCTTCTCCTATGAAGCTGGAGTAAGCCTCGTAAACTAAATCCAAGTGCTTTAAATCCTATTATTATGTTCTTAACACTTATTTCATAATTAACATGCTATTAATATGCACCTAAGTAGTATCTGCTAGAGAGAGAAAGTGCAATGTTTAAGTACAGGTGCTTGCCATAGCCCACTGCAACACTCAGCAGTCACGCAGGCTCTGGAATGGTACATCTAGAAACTGTAATGTATTTGAAGAGGGACACATTTGTAATGTATTTGAAGGGACCACATTTTCCACAGTGCCAAAGCAATGTGCAGTTGCACAGACCTGTTGCTTTCTGCAATTGGCATTGCTGCTACCCCAGTAAGAAAAGTTTCTGTGTCACACTGGGTAGATGTGGTGTGAAAAGGTTCCACTAGGATGAAATCCGTAGCAGTTTTGGAGAATGGACAGAATGACATCTAGGGGATTTTAGAAAGAGGAAGGATGATCCTTGTGGGTCCCTTCCGACTGAGAATACTTTGTGATTCTGTGATAAATAGCAGGAATAGAGATCAGGAAACTTGCTCCTTCTCGATCCTCATGTATGACTGGGAAAAAACTAAAATTATGTTTTTTCCGTACTCTGCGATACTGCATAATATTTATACTGGTACCTAGGACAAAGGGAAGGGTGAAATTATGTGGTTTGGGAAGTACTTTACCTCTAACACCGTGGGATTATATCAACATAATATCCCTGGTTCACACCAACCAAAAGTAGTAACTTCCTCCAGCCTGCTTCAATTTGTTTATCTTGTGTTTTCAGTGTGAACCTGCTGCATTTTTACTCGTGTAACTTCCTTGGTTCAATCACTTTTTAATTTAAGAAACAATATTATTTTCTCGTTGTTTAGAGGAAGCCCCATGAGTACATAGGGGATTTTGTGTGCCTATAAATTTTGAAAACAGCCTTTTATTTTTCCAGTGCACGATCATAGACCTTTCACAGCTTTGTGACTTGTTCTGATCCTGCAGGATGAAAGATGGAGGCAGAATGTTACAGAAGTCAAAGCATATAAGAGGATGTTTGTTCCTTCTCATGTAGGCTGCAGTGGGAGCATACAGAGCTCCCATGAGCACTCAACTGTATAGATGCAATCACAGGGTCATTTTCCATTTATATGTGTATTTCTGTGAAGAAGAAGATTTGGAACTCAATGGATCTGCTTTATTCCTCTTTCTAAAAATATCCCACGTGAGCAATGTTGGACGCACTCACTTCCTGTGTTGTGTGTAGTGTTGCTTTTAGAGGAAATGACACTGAGGATTAAGGGATCCATTTAGGAAATGGCTCCAATCAGTGCTGCTTCCAGAGCCCCCACAGCAAGCGGTGGGTGAGTGTGGGCAGCTCCTCCTTCTCTGTCCCGGTACATGAAGCTTGTGAGGAGCGAGCTGAGGCCGTGGAGCTGTAACACCAGGGCACGGGCTGCCAGGAGCCCAGGGGAGCTGGTTCTGTCAACATCTTGCTCACTGGCACCGTGAGCTGAGGTGATAGGAGAGGGCAGCTGTGCCCCCGCAGCTGCAGGGGCAGGAGGCTCGGGGAGCGCTGGCTCTCTCGGTGCTCTGCAGCCGGGGATGTCAGGGCTCTGCTGCCTTCGCACAGCTCTCAGACCTTTGCAGCCATGGTGCCTCTGGGATCACTGGCATCTCTTAAAAGGTTTTGGCAGGCTTCCTTATGGACAGGGCGGCAGGTTTGGGAAAGGCTTCCAAAGCTGGCTGGCCTGTTGAATTCAGAGGAATGTCAGCAAGCCAGGTGGACATCTTCCATCCTCCCCTACAGCCATGGTGACACTAGGCAAATTGCCTCTTACAAATATGTGATTATTCACATGCTTTGACTACAGCTCTGACCCTCATGGGTCTGGCTCTGTGTCAGGAATTATAAGTAACCATCAGTTCAAGGTCATCAAGAGTTGTATTTTATTATGACCAGGTATTTGTTCTTTTTATCAGAATGTATTGATGAATTTTAACTGCTTTATCTCTCATGTGCACTATTCTTTACAGATAATTGGTACTCAGAAACCCTCCATTCATGCAGTTTTGTTCTCACAACATTAACTATTTGATTTTTCATTTTCTGTAAATAATGGCAGCTGTGCTCTTCCCTGGAGACTGAATTGCTGAAGGTTGACTTTTTCAATATAATATTTTCTGTTACTGCAGAGGAATACAAAGAGAAATGTCACTAAGACAGTCTGATCGCAGCATGGATCCCCAGCCCTGTAGTGGCACCAGTTCTGTTCATGAGCTCTTAGTTCTGTGTTTCAGAAGCAGAGCTGGAGACAAGCCCCAGTGCTGGGCAGGAGGAGGAGGAGGAGGAAGAGCAGAGGGAGTGTTGCCCTTTATGGGAGTTGTCTCACTGATAATGTGATCCCCAAGTATTTCAAATTTCCTGGATCGAGTGACCTCTAAAATTATGATATTGATTTTTAAAACTGTGGGATTTTCTGAAAAAAAATGCTTTGAACTGTTTGTATTTGGCATTGTTTTCTGAATAGTCAGTATTCATTTGAATTAAGTCATGTCTTTTCTCACAATTACTTGTGGAAGGAAATTTTCCTTGCTCAAAACTTTCCAGGCTCAAAACTTTAACATAATCCTAGCACTCTTGAGGAATAGAAGTTGAAAGAATTGCATTACAGATATGTAAAGGCTTAAAAGAAAAGTTTCCACTTTAGTATTTGTATGAAAATTTTGCCAATGATCTTTTCAGCTGTGACACGTGTCTGACCACATGGAGCAGAGTTACTGCTCAACATGCAGAAGCAAACTGAAAGGATCCATGTGATTTCTGTCTGGAAGCCAGATTATACATTCCTGGGAAAAGTCCCCATTTTGTTGGGAAATGCTTGGTGGTTTCAAGGAATAATACAATTTCCCAGTACTCCCCTGCACTCCTTATGGTGTTCTTGCAAACAGCAGGCTGAACGTGATTTGTTTTCTTACAGACAACAAGGAATACGATGCTTACCTTTCATACACCAAAGTGGATCCTGATGCGTTAGATCGTGATAACAACGAAGAGGAGCAGTTTGCACTTGAAATTCTGCCAGATGTTCTAGAAAAGCACTATGGATATAAGCTCTTCATTCCGGATAGGGACCTGATCCCTAGTGGAAGTAAGTATTTCTGACCTTTCGGTTTTATTTCTGTCTGATGTGTCACAAAGGCCTGGACTGTGTCATAATTACTAGATGTGGAAAACCTTGGGAAGTGGTTGCAAAGATTGGAAAAGTTTCCTCAGCGCTGCAAATTTGAGCTCTCTGTTAGAGCTTGTTCCTGCACTGCTGAAATCAGAGGGAACTGCCATTGATTTCAGCGGAGGCAGGAGCTGGACCTTCCTACAGGGAAGGCTGCAGCACTGCAAGCAATACCAAGTCCAAAATGTCTACATCAAACACAGGTAACTAAGCAGGAAACTTTCTAAAAGGATTTTATCATCTCTGTTACATGATTGAAAATGGGATTTTTTTTTTTTTTTCAGTGATTAGTTGTTTGTCTACAGCAGCTTTACAAGTAAAAGTCATCTTTTCTATTGTCTTTTGGGTTTTTCCTTAACTTGGAAGTCTCACAAAGATCTAAGTAGTTTCCCCATTAATGGTAAAGGTACGATTTCTGCATTAGAATTTTAACTAAGTGTTGAATTTCTGAGCAGTGTGGGCATCATGTAAGTCACTGATACTGTGTAAGTAATACTCATTATTCAGAGGACTGTGTACAGATCTGTGAGTTGATGCTGTGTTCCTCGCTGACAGTGAAATGGAGTTGTCCATTTCAAATCTGTTTTGCTGCCATGTCTGAAGATTCAGCAGCACCTTTGTATGTCTCTACCAATGGTCAGTGCTTTCCTAGTGGTAGTTATGGCATTTCTTCCACCAGACTCATTTTTGAGCATGTCAAAAAGACCACGAATCATATCCATTGTGTTGATGAATTTTGAATGCACAGTATGTTTGCTGTAATATCCCATTTATTTGAAGTGCTACCCTTGTGAAAAATCAGCTTTTTTTTTTTTACAAATTCCATCTCCAAATCACTTTCATAAAAGCAATAGAAGAGAACATGAGCTTCTCTCTGTATGTGCTACTGTGTAGGAAACACGAACAAGAGAACAAAGCAATGGCTGTAGTGGAGCAGATGTCCCCAAACATGGAACAGCTCGAGCATAGCTGCATTACAACCTGCCTGCCAAAGGACTTGAAACTGCTGCCTCACTGTGCCAAACCCCAGCGCCTGACCCAAAAGTTAGAGCCTGTTTCTTCTCTGACATTTGAGAGCGCGGGAAACGGAGCTCTGAACCCTTTACCACGGGGAAAGAGGAGTCAGAGCCTCACCAGAGATCATGCAAAGTCCTGTGCATGAGTCAGGGGGCTTGAATTTATCACATGCATTTGCAGGTCCTGGTTTAGAGCTGATTTGGTTTTTCTTTTTGCCCCTCCAAGGTGTAAGTTTTTTTTCCCACAGTGACAAATTCCAGAAAGGCGACTTGACTCATAGCTTTCTTATTTCTTACAGTACAAGCAAGTTTAGATATTATTAAGAGAAAATACATCTTTTTGTGGTAAAAACCACAGAATTGTTGTAACTAGTTGTTTCATAGCCAGCAATATAGCAGAGTTATGCATAGCCATTATGCAAGTGAACTGTGAAGTTTAAAGTTAACCCTTCCAATGATAACTATGCTAAAGCACAGATTAATCTGAACAACAATTTTTTCCAATTGTTGTACCAGCCAGCATGGTATTTTATTTTTGTCTGTTTTTGTCAAGCAAGGCTCTCAGCAAATACTTGCCATCACTTTGGGTATTCATTAAACCTCTCCTGAAAATGTAGGGTACCTGAAAATGTCAGTTCTCATTTATGAACATTCACAGATTTAATCCTCCTTCTTTCCTCTCAAACTCACTTCTTCGGTATTATGAAAAGGCCTGATTCTAACACATGGAGCTTCAAGAACGCCTAATCAGACATAATGACAAGGCAGAATAAAATGTGGAGCTGAAATGAGTGTGATTTGCATACTTTAGCTTTGAAAAAGATGTGGGGAAAGCACTTTATTTCAAGAGGGGCTAGAGTGACGGCGAGGAGGTGGGGAAGGAGGGAAGACTCGGCCTCCTGCATTTGTGAGCTCTCCATGTGCCCTGGAGTAGTGGAACGTGGCTGTGTTCTGCCTAACACCACTCTCACAAGGACTTGCGGTGCTTATTGAAGGCAGTGTGATGTGGAATGGGCCAGCTAGAAACTTCAGAGGTAAACACAGCATATTTTAGAGTGACTGTCTCCAAAAGTGGCGGATGTGACGAAACATACAGCTCTCCAGGGTAGATTTCTATAGAAAAAAAGGGGGGTTGATCACAGCTATCGTTTTATTTTAGGAAATATCTCTTCTCACGTGTGCTTCACTTCCTCATCTTTCGGTGTAAATTACTTTCATCAATGTAATCGTTTCCCACTCTCTGCTCTCGCGTGTGTCCTCCTCTATCCCGTGTACCCCGGTGTGTGTCACCCCAGCAGAGCATCCAGGAGCTGCGTGCGGCGGTGCTTCCTGCGATCCCTGCAGTTGTGGGGAGCTGCCACGGGAGGGTGCGCACCATTCGCTTCCTTCTTGGCATGCAGCAGCTCGTACAGCTGCTCCCTGCGCTTGAGAGCAGGCAAAAAATAGATTTGTTAAACAGTATTTCATTAATTTTCTTGCGCAGCTCTCCAAACAAGCTAAAAAGCTGACTTCAGAAAAATTCAGGGACAAGTTTGATTGTGTTTTTGTCCAGCTGGCTCATCGCTAACCTCTGGGGAAAAGCCGTGATGGGCTCTGCATGTCCCTGTGCAGCCGAGGGGGAGATTACAGCCAGATGTGCTGTGGCTGGGACACACCCACCTCCTCCAAAGGGGAAGGCCGAGCTCTGCTTTCAGCTCTGCGCTGGGAACCGTCTGATTCAGGGATGGCCATGGAGCCACTGCTGCTGTCCCCAGGAGGACAGAGGTGGTGGCCGTGGGGACTGAGCCCACCTCTCCACCGTTGTGCAGCAGATCCCAGGGTTCAGGGCAGATGGGGCTGAGTCATGTTCTGCAGTAGGTATTGGTTTCTGAGCTCTGCTGGGATGCAAATTTTATCCCAGTGGAGCATTTTGTCCTAGAGGGAGGGAGAACCACCATGAAGGGTGCCAATGGCCTCAGCGATGCCCATCACACAGTGGCCAGCAAGGACCTTTGTGATGACTCTTGGTGCTTCCTGAGGGCAGCATGGATGGATCGAACTGCCCAAACTGGCGAGATGGAAAGAATCCTACATGGCCGTGCCGGCTGGGAGGCAAGAGGGGCAACCCAGGAGGGAGACATGGCAGTGTAGACCAAGTTTGTAACCCAGGAACGGAGTTGCATGTTATGGGAAGTACTGTAGCAGCTATTCTTTCTTAAAGAATATTCTTTGGTCTTAACAGAATGAGTGTTCGTCATTCTGTTGAAGCTGACAGCACACACACCTCCCTGCCCAGGAAACTTAGGTGTAGTTGGAGAAATTAACCTGCTTAAGGAGGCTGTGATCCCTGAGATGCGCTTGCAGTTGTTACTGAATTCCTTAGCAGTTCTCATTATTTTCACCCTATTCGTTTTCAGGGCTCTTTTAATGAACCCTTTCCCACAACAAACACTCTCAAACTCTGTGAGTTTTTCTAATTCAGTGTTAGGAGACCAAAGGAGATTGAGTAGTTGGCGGGAGGTTAACAGGATGAGTTATGTTTTTACTTGAGCCATTTTTTGTCTTGCCAAGGATGATGTCTGCAGAGAAAAATATATATTTGCACTTCACTCTTCTAAAATCAGAGGAAGGTACTTTTCTCCGTGATTTCTGCAAATTATTTTAAAACCAGAAAGTGAAGAGGTAAAAATTGTCAAGTTAGACTTTTGATCCCAGCAATACATATCTATGAGAGCATCATCTAGTTGTTCTCTAAGCATATGTGCATTGGGTCTTGACAGGAATGAAAAAGCACCAACAATTCACTCCAGCTCAGCCCAGGGTATGAAGATCAGGCAGTGAAAAGAACAACGGTGATGGAATAAAAATATTTGTTTACCTGAAAAGTGAGAAGTTCTCAGCACAAGGGGAGAGTGTCTAAGGCATGTGATAAAAAGCACATGCCAGTCAATATGGTAGTTCTGGCACTTTGTAGTTTTGTCTGCCCATCTGTGTGGTTTTTGCCTGGTGAATTCCAGCTTCCTGGGTTCCTGCATGAAGAAAATCCAGTTGGACCATGTGTCTGAGGTTCCCAGTGAGCCTTAATTAGGTATAGGAGACCATTTCTTTGGAACGGGAATACAGTATCCAGGTCCACAAACTCCTTTCAGAAGTCCCTGGTTGTCTGCTCTGTATGAATCTTACTTTTAATGTCAGGCATGGGCAAGGGTAGCGGGGATAGGCACGGATGACAGCTGAAAGAGGAAGAAATATGAACAAAAGGCAGAAGGGCTGGCTGTCCTGTAGTGCACTAATCTGCTTTATTTGTTTCTTTATGTTGAACTCATCAGCTGTCCCTCAGCTCATCCTGGGGTTGGGCTCTCTCTGGGAAGGGGCCATTGCTCTGTGTTTCAGCTGTTCTGGTCCAAGCTAAGAGAAGCAAAACATATTTAATAAATAGGAAAAGCAAGACACACAATCATTGGTGTTATAATAAAGTAATCAAACTCAGGGTTTGGGAACTATTCAGTTAGGAAACCAGGACTGAATTACTCTTCTATAAATAACTTTCTCAAGTGATGGTCACACTGCCAAACACAGAAAGGCTGGTTATTTTCAGAGTGCCAGGAACCAGCCAGCATGGGTTTGATGGTAGATGCTCTTTGATTCTTGTAGTGCTGCAAACCATGTTTCCCAAAAATATCCATAGGACTTTATACGATTTCCAGTGGTTTTTTCTTCTCCCTCAACTCCTCCTGCAAACCATCCGAATCTGGTTAGTCAGTCATTTCTTTGTGTAAGCAACTCTGTGGCCATAGTGTTCACTGATTTCCTTGCTCCCAGTCTGCTTGCATATTAGGTTTCCTTCCAGCCTCTGGTTAATGTAAGTCATTCAGGATTCCACAGACAGTTACACATGATTTAATTGCAAACAGGATGCATCTCTTGGAATTCTCTTCTTCAGTGCTTCGAACTACAGTTCAGCATTGTTACATGTAGCCTGTGTTTGGTGAGCACATATTTGCTGTCCGGTGATCTGTCTTCATTACTCAAGGGCAGCCATGCAAAAACAGGGTTTGGGTTTGGGTATAACACTTCTTGCTGTCTGTTCCTCCTTGGGCGTTGCATTGAACGTGATGCAAGTAAGTTACTGATAGAATCACCCACAATGTAAATTTCTTTTTTACCTATGGGAATTGCTAACATTTTGAGAACAGTTTTGTACCATACTGCAAAATAGTGTTTCAAGGAGGGGGGAAAATGGTCAAAATTTAAAACGTGCTTTTTCAGTAAAAGCAAGTGGGCTTGTTCTAATGCTGACATATTATTTTTACGTTCTAATTTATGATAAAATACAATACCTGGGACTTAAAAACGAATAATTCCATACTGACTTTGTCAAGACAATTTTTTTTCTCCCCTTACAACAAAATATCATTGAAGTTGACACCTCCTGCAGCAAAAGTGAAGTTACACCAAAGTTATATTTATCTGATGGAAATATGTTGCTCTGGAATTTTACCACTGATCCTAGTTGGTGCCATTATTCGTGAAGTCCCTGTGCAGTTTTTTTCTTGTAAATGAAACAGAGCCATTGCCTGACAATGATTTCTGAGCTCACTGGAGAGGTGAAAGCAACCCTTTCTCCATCCCACACTGTAATATAGATTGCTTGGACTTAGTGCCTTCTGATGGACTGAACGCTTGAGACAGACAACTGAACCTGCGGTATTTTGGGAAGTCTCCAATTCTGAAGTAAAAGGAGAGCGGACGATTTAGCAACTCAGAGGTTTATGCAGTCAGGCCGGTACCACTGGGAAAAATAAAGCTGGAATTTCCAGAGACAGGAATCTGTCTCCCCATGCTTTTCTTCACAGAAATGTTCAAGTTGTGCAAATTTGACATATTGTAGAGTGCACTCAATGGAACCACAGGCTCCAGGAAAATTGTCACCTGCCTTCAGTAGTAGTTCCAAGCTGGAGTTAGTGGGAGTACTAAGTACTTCTGGACCAGATGGCTGGAAATTCAGGGTTCCAGTTTCTTACAACTCAGTGTACTTTATCCTCAGTGCATCAACAGGTCCCCTGTTCATTGGTCACGTCTGCTAGTGACCAGCTCCAAACATGGGATTTGAGGGATCACCTCATGATCGTTTGTGAAGGTGTTCCTTAGTCAGCTGAGGACAGAGCTCTAACCTGTAGCAATACCCAGTAAGGAAGGTGGGTATCCAAAAGAGATGTGAGAAGCACAGAGGAGAGAAATGTCCACCTAAGAAAATAGGGAATTTCTCCCATCTTCTTCCCACTCTGTTTGCCCAAAGCAAAGGCTGACGACTTCTTGATTGCGATGGTACGATGGATTATTGCTGGGGTGTTGCTACTGAAATGATTGGTGCTGGATATTTGAAGAGATGAAAGTGGAGTGATTTTTTTTTGTTTGTTTGTTTTGTTGGTTTGTGTTTTTTCTCAGTTGGATGCATTTGGATATGCATGGCCATGCTCAGCACTGCCTCGGACATATGATACTGCCCAGTATTGTGTCCTGCAGAGAACTGTCTTGTGCATAGCAGTGTTCTGAGTTGTTTGGAGGAGGGATGAATATGTCTCAGGAAAGATGCATGATAGTTTGTTGTTTTACTGTATCTTGCAGATTCAACCTCTAATGATGAAGCTTCCCACCTAAATTCTTTCTTTTTGGGAGCAGAAAGAAAGGAAGAAAATGAAGAGTCTGAGCTGTTGATACATTGGGATAATATCTTTCCATTGTATTGAACATTTCTACCTTTCCTTAAGTTTTGTTTCACCAGTTCTGCTTATCATTTTCTCATTGTTGCCGATTCTCTCCCCGCTCCACTGCCTCTTCCATGGATTTTAATGTTGAATTTTTTTCATTAATGAGTAACTATTTTACACAGAACAATGTGAGGGTTTTCCTCATAAAGTATTTCAAGAAAAAAAAAAACCTGTAAATGCTGCATGATTAAAAAGTCATAAACCATTAACTAAGTCAGGATTGTTGCATAGACATTTGTAATGTATGTGTATGTCTTAAATTTGTGTGTCTGTGGGATGTTTGCAATTGCCTCTTTTTTCCTTTTGTGAAAGAAATTCTTCTTGCTGCTAAGTGGTGAAATAAAACATTGGTAAAGGCAGATTCGATGCTAACTATGCCTTCAGTCTCATGAAAATAAGCTATTTTAGAATGTTCCTGTTGGCCTATTTTGTAGCTATTTACTTTACTGGAAGTGGTGTGAATAAGCATGCTGTGGTATGGTGCCTGGGACTATAAAATGAGTCTTGCAGTAACAGATGTTGATTAATGATGTTATTTGTAATTATTGTTTCTGCTAGAGGGCAGATGTGTAAGAAAGGTCCTGCCCTTTGCTGAGTAAAGATCTGTTCTGTGCAGCTCTTGTGTCCAAGTCTTCATTTCTAACACGTGCTTCTCCTCTGTTGTCAGGCAGCACATTCCCAGTAGCATGGTCGAGAGGTTCATGTAGTTTAAAACCACAAAGATATCCCATCTCAAAGCTTGCAGACGTAATGCTGTGCAACCAATGAACGTGTTCTGCCCTTAGTGGTTTTGTTCAAGGGATTTAATTTTTCTGGTCTTGGCCCAAAACCCATTGAAGTTTGTTGAAGTGCATTCATTTGAATAGGTTTTGGACCAGGTCTGTAAGTAGATCTCTTTCCCATCCTGTTTCATGTCAGACCCTTGTATTTGGCTTCTCTTCCCTACCATCCCTGGGATAAGTGAAACTCAGGGATCCAAGTCCAATTTCACGAATATTTCGAAGTTCCATAAACTGGCATCATGGACCTTCTGATGGGGCTGGCCTTTCTGCTTACACCGATCGCTTGCAACTACTTGGCATGCATGAATAAAAGAATTCTACTATTTTCTTTGTCACTGATGTCTGAACAAATAAACACTTCCAATATGTTTAAATTTTCCATTTGTTCCTGTCACTTGTGAAGTTTCTGTTAATACCTTGGGGTACATAGAAGCACAGGTTTGTGATATTAAAACAGACCACTGGGCCACAAAGAAGGTTCTTATGCTTTTGTGGTCAATACCTGAAGAAGAAAAAGCTACCATGATGCTTCTATGCAATAGCACAAGTTCTGCATGTGATGAGGGTTCATTTCTTTTTGAGCTTTTGCAAGTTATGGTTCATACACCCTGCAGCACCCTCATGTCTTTGCACCTGGAACACGGGAACTGCTTCCCAGAGTGTGCTTCCCTCGGCACGGTGTTAATCATAACCAATGTTAATGTTAGAATTTACACAAACATTACATTGATCTTGACCTATATTTTTTTCTCACTAAGTGAACTGTGTGTTTTTATTCACTAATGCAGCTACACAGCAAGGGTGTTATGTCATTCTGCTGCAATGAACAGGGGAAAATAGCAAAGGATGGAGGGTATTATTAAGGAGTTTTCTATGCGTACTCCATAAATAGAAATATTTTGCGATACACAATCCTATTTTTGTTGGAGTATATTGAAATGCCCGTTGTTTTAAATGGTGTGGATCAGTAAACTGTAGGATTTTGTTATACTTGATTGCAAGCCTGATGTTTTAATACAATAGACTTCTTTATTCTTTACTCTTTCTCTCTTTCTATAATTTGTAGCCTACATTGAAGATCTCACAAGATGTGTTGAGCAAAGCAGAAGACTCATTATCGTGTTAACTCCAGACTATGTTCTCAGGAGAGGATGGAGTATTTTTGAGATGGAAAACAGACTCCATAACATGCTAGTCAGTGGAGAAATCAAAGTTATTTTGATTGAGTGTACTGAATTAAAAGGGAAGGTGAATTATCATGAAGTGGAATCATTAAAGCACACCATCAAACTTCTCTCAGTGGTCAAGTGGAAAGGACCAAAAAGCAGCAAACTGAATTCTAAGTTTTGGAAGCGCCTAGTCTTTGAAATGCCAGGGAAGAAAAAGGAGGTGGTGTCTCGGCATCAGGTCCTGGATTCTGCAGAGCAGGGCCTCTTTGGAGACCTCCAGACTGTGCCCTCTCTTGCCGTCACGGGCACTTCTGCCACGCTGGTGGAGTCGCGGGCGGATTTGAGCGATTACCAGCAGGCAGACGCTGTGCACATGAGACACTACTGCAGAGGGTACGAGTACGACATGTCCACAGCCACGCTGCCCATCGCCGCCATCAGCAACCACCACACGTACTGTAACATCCCCCTGACGCTCCTCAACGGACAGCTACCTCTGAACAACGCCCCCAAGGACCCCCAGGAGTTCCACAGGAACAACCCCCTGCTACCTTTATCAGCCAAGGAGCTCAGCTTCACCAGTGATATCTGGTAGTGAACATCAGGGCTCTTTGGAGATGCTTCATGAAGACGCGTCCATAACGAACTTTGCCCTAAACCCTATGGGGTGAGAAAACCTATTCGAAGCAGCAGCACACTTGTTTGCTTTTCTACTTGAACTTTTTGTTTACATTTACAAATTATTGATGAAGGGGGCATTCTTTTGTAACTCGGTAATGTCCTTCCTGTCTTTTAATGTACAGTTTTATTGCTTCTTTAAAAAGGAGGGGGGAGAGAAAAAGCTCATCCTGTCACTTTACAGTAGGTTTACAATCTGGGATGGATAAAAGGTCACTGTGTATGATCTCCAACATCCATACATATTTAAGTAACAGTATTTGAAATACACAGAAGTCGTTGGGTTTCTCATATAGACTTCAGTGCAGTTTGAAATTCTAATCATGCTACAAAAATTTATTATCTCCCGCACAGACCACAAGGGGTGAATCATCCTGAAATGGAAGGAGATGGAAACCTTCCTGGTAACATTGTCTTGCAAATACTTCTTAGAAGATGCCCAGCTGAAACAATGCAGATGAAGCTTTATCAATAAAGTGCATAGTAACAGTTACTACAAAATAAATCACCTGCTCCCATCAGCACCTCTTCATTTTATTATTGAGGCATGTTGTATTCCTAGTCAATGGTTAGCAATGTGGTTTTATTAAACAACTTACTAGAATATTGGAAGATGTTTAGGAGGATTTTAAACAAATTTTCTGTCAACTATAGATTATTTCACAATTTTTTGCAGATTTTTAATGACTTTTTCCAAATGGTTTAAGTATAAATTTAGCTGTCTATCGGTCAATTCATGAATCCGAAATTACTTAAGATCTAAGATTTGTAGTAAAGTAATTTTATGTAGTATTTTTTTTTTCCAAAACCAGTAGTTAAAATTTGAAATTAACCTTTTTTTTTGTGAGAACGTCAGCAATAGAAAAGAAGTACTACAGCAATATTCAGAGATTAAGTGCTAAATTATTCAGGTTTACTAGTAAAGTCTGACTTCTGTTGCAGTGATAATCACCTGCAACAGTTTTCTCTCTTGTTTGTCTACCTGCCAATTTATGTACCTTTTAAGTATGGCAGAAGCAGGAACATTTCTGCTGTCTGTGCCACTAGTGAAAAGAGATATTTTTAAGCAACTGGTAAGGTCTTTCATTTCACACTTGTGTGAGTAATCCCATCAGTCAAATAGGATACTGTCATTTAGCTCTCTCGAATGGCATTCCTGCTGCTGGTGGATGAGAGTTGTTACAGAGGTGCTGAGCATCAGGCATGGCTGCTCAGCGAGTACCAGTGTGTTCCATGGAGATTTCCACACTCAGCTGCTTAAGGATTGCAGATCAGGCTATGGAGAGAACAGTATTAAAGGAAAAAAGCTCTAAAGAATGAAGGCAAAAAAGCCAGTTTTGCAGTTTTTGGCATGGCTCTAATGAAAACACAGCAGATATGAGAGTTTTGTCTCAATAAGTTCTGCTGGAGCAAGTTCCGAAAAATATTTTTATGGCAGGCAACCCTGCCTGTGCTTCAGTATGTCTTTACCATTGTTCTGTTTGATTGCATGAATAAAAGTTAGCACTCTGCACTCAGCTGCCTGTGGTTCCATCAGCAAACAAGTTCAGTAAATCCTTGACATTTCGCAGTGGTTCCTAAATTGTACCTAAATTGTAAATTTTCAAATGGAAACAAACACTGACCTAAGACTTAAAAAGTATCCAGAAGTGGCCCAAAAGCCACGAAAATTATCTCAAGCGTGCAATAATTCATAGAGGTCAGTATTTTTCCATTGCTTCTTTCCCCAGTTCTTTATTCTGTGCCCTCCTTCACCAGTTATTGTCTGTAAGATTTTTCATTAGGTTCTAAATGATACATGTTTCTCTCATTTTTTTCTAATATTATTATGCATTTGACACTAACACTGAAAATGGAAATCTAGAAAAGATATTAATTTATTACACAGTATAGAACTATAACTTGCTCTTTTGTGAAGTTAAGTTCCAAACATATAGGTGTTTAATAGACGTATTTTTCTACTGAGAAAGAAAGCGATTTTACCTCCATTATAAATATATGTATTTCAACCTCCTCCCAAAAATTTACAAAATTTGCACTGTTTTATAAGTGTTACAGACTGTGTTTACACTGGCTATGTTCTTTAATGCAAAGTGTAATTTAAAAAGAAAAAAAAACCAACAGAAAAAAAAATCCTGAAAGAAAACCCTGCATGAAAAGAGCTGCATATGTTTAAATGAAAAGCTGTACTTTTCATTATTTTCCTTCCCACATTACTCTAGAATCTGATTAATTCACATAGAATGTTCAGTGAGATTTTAAACCTGCTAGTTCTGTATCAAGCATGCAAACTCAAAAAAAAAAAAAAGAAAAGAAAGAAAAGAAAAACCATATGCAGGTTGGTCTGCTTCTTTTATTTACCAGGATTTAATATGGGTAACAAATTCATTTACCTGATGATAATATGTCTCAGAGCAGTAGTTATTCTAAAGCAAAATGCAATCATGTTTGTATTGAGGAAACATGAAAAGAACAGGTTTTCTGTCCTTTTGCAAAAGCACACTGAGTGTCTGTGTATCGATATCTTTTAGTTATAGATGCCAAGTCACAATCTGCTTTAAGATTTCTGAGTGTATATTGAGTACTACGACAATATATACATGAATCAGACCTGCCTGTACCCCTCTGCTTTTAGTGTGGGGGTGGGGACCTGAGCTCGGGGGGGGCTCCTGTTGACTCAGTTTTCTGTGGTACCAGTACAGAATCATAGAATTGTTTAGGTTGGGAAAGATCTCTAAAATGATTGACTCCAACCATTAACCCAGCACTGCCAAGCTCACCACTAACCCGTGTCCCCAAGTGCCACAGCCACATGTTTTTTATGTACCTCCGGGGATGGCAACTCCACCACTTGCCTGGGCAGCCTGTGCCAGTGCTTGACAACCCTTTCAGTGAATAAATTTTTCCTAATCCAATCCAAGCTTCCTGTGGCACAGCTTGAGGCCATTTCTTCATGTCCTGTTGCTTGCTACTTGGGAGAAGAGACTAAGCCACACCTGGCTACACCCTCCTTTCATGGAGTTGTAGAGAGCGAGAAGGTCCCCCCTGAGCCTCCTTTTCTCCTTTTCTCCCCCAGCTGCTCCTCATCAGACTTGTGCTCCAGACCTTTCCACGGCTCTGTTGTCCTCCTCTGGACACGCTCAAGCCCCTCCATGACATGAAAGAGGCCAAGTGTTTCCATAGGTAGCACTTAAGGGTCTGGAAAATCACTGTCAGTCAATGAAATGCATCCATCCGTGGGACTTGGGTGGCACAGGAGCCATGAGCTTGTCCCACTGTGGGAATCACCTCCACAGCAGCCCTCCAGTGGGGTCCCTTGTGGCAGCACTGACAGCTGGGTCAGGGCCTCGGTGGCAAAAATGTCCCGGCTCATTCATGTAAAATTCATTAGCTGAAATAGAAGGGCATATGGGCATTTTGTGTTCCCCTGTCTCACCAAAGCCATGGTGGCTTTATCAGCTGGGTTTATCAGGGGAGAGGCCAGGACACCACCTTGACTATGCAGCCCTCCACCCCCAGCTTGTCAGGCTGTGCCTTGCCCGGTGACAAAAATCACCAGCAGCAAACATCCTTATTGCAACCACAGGGACTTCTGGTTTGGGGCACGTTCATCTTAAATATGGTTTATGATAATGTTTGGAAGCCACTGCTTGTGTACTTACTGTTGTGTGTGATGTACTTCAGAGGCAATTGTGGTTTAAAGACTGCCTATAAAATGAGGCAGAGGTTGGAAGCCTATCCAGTGCTACAGATTTGATGCTCCTAAAGAAAGTTCAGCAAGAAAACAGGGTAATTTAAAATTGAGTAACACAGTGAGTATTGACAGTTCTTGGGGGCTGTGTGCTGGGCTGGTATTTTAATAACATTCCTTTCTCTAGACAGTAGATGAGAAGCCTCTATAAAGACATTGCCATACTCTGCCACCAGGCCTGCTCCAAAACCCATTCAAGCCAACAGAAAGAGTTCCCTCAAGTCCAGCAGACTTTGCATAAGGCCATAATACCTTATGCTTACTGTGTACTGAGGAATACAAAGACAAAAGAGAGAGATAGAAGGCAAGAGACTAAGAAGCATTTGCTTATTTATTCTGTCTGAAATCAAGCTTATTTTTGTCCCTGTTTGGTGTGGATATGATCCAGGACCATCCAGCCTTGGGAAAGGAATTTTGTTCATTCTTTGTTATAAACAAGATAAGAACTTGGGAATAAATAACAGATACTTTAACGGGGGGAAAAAAAATCATTCTTTTTAAGGGCCTCTGCTCTCAGTAGCTCCTTTGATTCAACAGGCTATCTCTGTTCATTGAAATGCATAAGCACATGCTTAAAGTCCCCTTAATTCAGTGAGAAATACTTTGCTGAGCAGGGGCCTGGAAGGGCAGTTCAGTGCCAGAAATCAGCATTCAGCAGCCTTTAGAACTGAGCCCTTATGGAGAGCTCCAAGCAGCTTTCCCATCGTCTGTCTCTGGACAGAGGTGAGAAGAGCTCTCAGGTCCCACAGCCCTGGTCACAGGAGGGAAAGCCTTCAGTGCCCGTTAGCCTGGCAATGACACCACCCTGGGAACTCCACCATGGATGGCAGAACATTGGGGTTTTGCATCGTGTCCCACTTGGGCAACTGGGAGCTCATCCCATAGGATGGCTTGGTTAGAAATTCTGTCTGCAGGAGCCCTCCGCAGCCAGGCAGCATTTTGTGCGTCTTCTCTTGGGCACCCTTTGAGGTTCCCGCTGGGGCTGCAGAGTTTCTGGGACTCTAAGAAAAAAGTGGAGAATGTGAAGAAGGGAGAGGAAGAAGAGAGCAGTCAGAGCCCAAGGGTTTTTCCAGGCAGAAACACTGAGTAACTAAAGGGAAATGACAGCTTTTGTGGGAATGCATCGTGTTTGTCTACTCTTCAGTGGATGCTGTGCGAAGTTCCCCAGAAAGATGTCATTTCTTGCCAGCCCACTTGCGTCAGACTCCTTGTCTTGATAATTTTAAAATTAAATTTCCAGTTTTTGGTTGGATGGGAATTTCTTGGTTTCATCCACAGGAAAAAAAAATAGAAAAATAAAAAATCTGCTTCTGTATGCGTGGGAAAATTCCCCACGAAGTAAAACCTCACACTTTCTGCAGTCCCACAGGTTTTCAACTTGCATGTAATGCCAGAAGTGTTTCTTTGCCCAGGCCCAAAGGAAAATGGATATGTGAACAGTACAGTAATACTGATTTAACATAATCAATATTGTTTTATTTGTTTATAAAATAATGAAAAATAGAGAAATGTACCTTCCTCTACGGTCTTTGAAGTATTTAAGGTTTTGAAATTTCATCAATAACATTGATTGAAACAGGTCCAATTTAGCAGTAGTTAGCCCAGCAAATGTTAAAAATATGGTATTTTGGAATATTTTGTTATAGGAATATTTTTGTTTTTGAAAATTGAAGGTAATGGCATGGTACATTCTTGCAAACACAAATAACAGTGTTCTGAAAGATATTTTGCTTCCCTAAAGAAAGGACCTGCAGTGTTTGTGGTGCTGAGGGAAGGACAGCTTTGCAATGCTTACCACAAGAAGCCATTCGATCATTTCAGTGCCACTGGAGAAATTCAGAGGTTAATAAGGCTGCTCCAAAGAGGTATAAAACAATGTCTAAAAAAAAAGGAAACATAAAGTAAAAGTTACCAAGCTTTGCCAGGATATTTGTCATATAAATATAAAGCATCAGCACTGCCAATAGAAGCAGAACATGACCTGTCAGCATTTTCTCTTCTTTGCAATATTATTGTACAGCTACAGACTAAGCAGTAAAGCAAATAATAATAATAAAAATACACTTTGTCAAGCTGAGCCAGATTCTCACGGTAGGTATTCCATAAACTCCTCTAATTCATTGTGATAGAGTGTAATTGGCTTTACAAGGTTTTAAGGGCTTTTTTTCCTCTTCAGGACAAACACAAAGAACAATGTATTTTATGTTAAATGAGTTTTGCAATTTCTAAGAGTGTAAAGCAGTTCCTTCGTACACAGCAGTGGGTGGTAGATGTTTTCCTGGCTGTGAGTATCCACTGTGGATATTCAAAGTGGTTTGCTGGAATGGGAGCACCAACAACTACTGCTGGACCTGTCGGAGCTGGTGGTGCAACAGGGCTAAATTTGAGGGCAGTGAGATACCCACCATGCTCAGCATGGCAAGGTGGGCTCGAGTACTTGGCTGGAGAATAGAGCACCAGTTCAGACCATGCTCATACTGGATAGAGGGATTTGCAAATCTCTGGTGCCCTCTTTTAATGGAGAAATACAGTCAAGCCAAGGCGGAATGAAAATTGTCAAAGGAAGAATATGCACCTAATTTCTTTCTAAATCAAACTTATTTGGGATTCAGAGCATGCCTTGGGATTTATGATGTGGAGGAGAGAATTACTGATTCTTATGCAGAGAGCAAAAGGGATTTTGCTTTTTCTACCAAGATGTATTTTCACGAGAAATCCAGACCCTAACGTGGCCTAGACTTAATGTAAATTAGCCTCTTATGAGGTGACTCGAGAAGAGAGGGTCTAATGAGAAGTGAAGAAGCTTTCAAAGCACACTTTGCTCTAATCAGCTTGTGTGTGAGGCTGAAAGGTAACTTCTGTCAGCATCTTAAAGGGAGCATTTAATACTTAGTCCCCAAATAACATTAGAGACTCCATGTTCTGTATAGGCTGCACACAGAGAATTAACATCCCTTCCACAGATTAGAACAACCTTTAAAACCCTTAACAGCTCTTTGATTAAAAGATATCAAAGGCTTTGTGATCATGAAACAATCAATCTAACATCTAACTCCTCTGGGGAGATATTTTCATCCACCCTTTAGCAAATGAAAAATAGGGTTTAGAACCATTTTACCCAAGATCCTACCAAAAGCCAAAGGCAGAGTTTGGGCTGTGCCCACAGTATCCCACTCTGGAGTTATGACCAGTAGATAATATTCCCTGGACTGGACTGGTAACTCCAGGGCAAATTGCCTCGTCCTGGGTCTGTGGCCACATCATCTCGACCAACAGAAGAATTTTGTTCCAGTCTGTGTGAACAACCTCTGGGTGTGCCCCAAGGGGGTCACAGTGGGGCTGGTTTGGGGGTACAGCAGAGCTCTCCCAGAGAGAATCGTGATGCTTCTGTGTGGGATGAGCAGCTCATTGCAGAGAGGGGAAAAGACAGAAGCTGATCAGGGGCACTGAGGTGACTTTGGAAGGATGCAGGCTGACAGGATGACAGGAATTCTGTGCACCGAAGCAAATTATTGGCAAAAGAAGACAGCGGGGGAAAACACTGAACTGACACATCATTTGTACCTAACCACCAGCCTGAACCCCTATTGGAGCTCTGGCTCTTGTGCTGCCAAACTGAGGGAAAATCTGAACAGAGCTCAGACTTCATTGCTTTCACCCACCAACGTAATGAACAGAAGAAGCATCTGTGATGAGACATTGACAATCTGCAAGGAAGGCTTCAGCCTAGAGCCAGTAGTTTTCAGTCACCCTCTGCACAAACTGCCCAGACCAGTGCAGGTGTAGGTACAGGTTAGCACACAGACAATTCAAAGCAGCCCCTTTATTGTGGAACAGAAGTGAGCAGCCTGAGACAACAAAACAAAGGAGAATGTTCATGAACTCGCTCGACCTGGCTTGTCCTTGGCAGACTCCCCAGATGTGAAATACAAGCACGAGTGCTCTGTGAGGAGTGACACGGCAGAAGCAGCCGGGCTGGGTGAGTGTATCCAAGAGATGCCACAGAGCAGCAATTCAGGACAGAGAGGGGCAGGAGCTGATGCACGAGGGGAAGGAGCCCACCACCACTGTCCAGCAGACCTGCCCATGCTGGCAGCTGGTGGGATGTGTAGGGCATGGGCTCTGCTTGGACACAGTGGCAGCAGCATCTTGTGATCATTGCAGCCTGCTCTAAAACCCACAAAAAGGTTTCTAAAGCTATTTATACCAAATTTCTGAGCTCCTCAGGGTCCAAAGAGAGGTAAATCCTATCCAAACAGCTCTGCCCTCAGGAAACAGGCTAATAAGGGGCTAATAAAGGAAACAATAACAATAGTCATTAATTTGGCAATTTGTTTTAAATCCCTTTCTTAAACCATTAACTGTATCTTAAGAACTCGTCATCTTACTTGTTTTTAACGTATTTAAGTCTAGGGAGAGGGTGTGGAAATAGCATTGCATGGAGCAGGAAGTGTTTTATGTGCCATATAAAGCTGGTCACGGTCATGCAGATTAAGTGAGAGATGAGACATTAGGTCTTGAGTACCACTTGCAAGGCCTGGGTACCATTTGTGATGTCTGGGTGCTGCTGCCCACGGGAGGAAGAGAGGATAAACAGGCCCTGCAGGGCAGCAGTGCAGATCTCCCACACAGCACCACAAGCACTGGGACGGGACAGAGAGCTGGGGCAGAACAGCCCAGTGGGCAGAGAACCCCAGTGCCCTGCGGCCAGCTGAGCATCACAGCTCACACCCACAGTCAGCAAAACAGAGGCAGCCCACGACAAGGGCTTCTCTTGCAAAATACAGCAATGTAACCTTTGAGCTGCTAATCATTTTTCCTTTCTGGCAGCCAAACAAATGTTGCGAAAGAGTAATTCTCAGCATCCATTGTACCCTGAGGGTTAAACATGTGTAAGAAGAGATCCAGATAGAGAGCTGGCAGCCTCTGCTTCTCCTTTACTGTGTGGAGAGCTCTTCTGAGACTTGAAGGATGATGGGAGTTGTCTTTCTTTTCTTTTTTTTTTTTTTTTTTTGAGAAATAAGGTCATGGAAATTGTCAGAGGAGCATATGGAGCGATTATAGCAAAAGCACAGAAGTCTCTTAGAGAAACTTCCTGATTTTAAAAGCCTGATTCTTGTTATTTTACAGTAAGACTGTAAAGCACAAATTCTCTCCAAGAGAGCCAGGAAAGTGCAGTGGTTTGTGCAGGGCGGGGACAGAAGTTGAGGTGGGAGTGCAGAAGGGCGCAGTGTGTGAGGCACAGGGATGCCCGTTTGGGGCCAGCATCCAGGGCACAGGGCTTCAGGAGCTGTCACTGTCCTTTCCACAGAAGAAGATGCAGTTGCATTTCAATAAACCTCGTGAGAGAGTCTGATTTCTAATACTCACTCCCCCTAAGCCAGCAAAAAGCCACAGGAACAGCACCGGGGGCAAAGCTACAATGTGAGAGTGGCTAAAGTATCACCAGGTAACCTAGCCAGGGCCAGTTTAACTTGCAGCAAGTTTTTACCTTCTTTAATAGTACTTAAAAACTGTGGTGTGGAAGCAGTGTTTTCACAAAGCAGCTGAAGCAGAACAACATCACATAATCATCAGCCTCAGTGTGTCTGCACAGCTTTGCCTGGCACCCCTGGGAATGAGACTTTCCCCTGGGCTGACCTCCCCTGCCCCAGCCCACTGTGCTTTTTCCCAGGTTTACCGTGTGCTGGGGTATCCCTGATGATTCCCTCAACCACCCTGCACGGACACTGTTTCCCTGACAAAACATTTCATCTTTAACTACTACTTTGCACTGAGCAAAGTACTTTCCCTGGCTCTGGGAAGGGAAAAGTTCCTCATGGGCAACTTGAAATACAGCACTTGGGCAGTGAGGCTGACTGTAACACTTACAAATTACGTTTTATGGTACTTGGTTGATTCAGAAGCTTACCAGGTAACATCAAGAAACCAGTTTTAATGATCAGCCCCTGGCCTCAGCCTGGGTGTTTTCCTCATGGAATGAAATGAGTTCAGTGCACATGTGAGCAGTGAGACACCAGCAACAAGTTTTGTTAGAACTGAGGATTTCTTTAACTTTGCTGTCTTCCCTACAGGCTGTGGAGGAAGTGACTAACTCCTGAGCAGGCAGCCATGGACCTGGTGAGACATTTCAGGTATGTGTTGGAAGGTAAAAAATGTGCTGGTGCCTGCTAGTCAAGCACTAGTCAGCACTACATCTAAGAAAGGCTTCCCCAGGGAAATCATAGACTGCTAATTTGGAGGGAGGAAACAGTGCAGATTTTTTCCACTAAGATGATAAAATAAAGGTCTCCAGCTGAGATACCCATTTGGGGAGATGAATGATAGTTTGCCAGAACAGGGGACAGCTGAAATTAATAATGATATTCTGCTGTAATTTATACTGCTCAAAAGCCAGTGAAATCAGTGTAGTCACTAGGGGTCTGTACCTGATTTCTCTGAATGAGAATTTGTTCCATTAATCTGTGTGGCTTAAAAGGAAGCCTGTAATAACTCTGAGCATTGGGCTTCAGTTGGTCCAATGGTCTCTATCGAGGACAAAAAAGGACCTGTGAGTTACAGGGTCTGTGTTTTTGTAACTAGATTAGTTAATGTGATGTGGCTTGGCAGAACCTGTGATTCCCTCTAACACGGAGGGAAGTTACCAGAAGTATTTTCAGTTTGCCAGCTGCAGTACAAAACCACAATCACCCCCCTCCCCCAGTTTTACATCAGTAAAACTGTCCCCAGTAGGACATCAAGTACTGCACCCAATTTTAAGAAGTGAGTTTCCCACTCAAACCAACCAAATCTTCCCAGAGTCAGCTGTGCTATCAAAGACCACAAAAGTTACAGAGGCCAGAATTGCCCCTCCTTATCTTAAGGGCAACCAGGTCTCAGTTACATTTCTCTTAGCTTATGCCTCTGCAAAGAGCCTCAGCACATCTGGCTGCAGAGTCACCCCAGAGCCGGCCCCTGTGAGCCCTCCCTGCCACCCCCAGGCTCCTATCTGAGAGCTGGAAAGGCAAAACTGCAGAAAATGCTCTCAAAAGGTTAAAAATAAAAATGCAATAGAAATGCTGGCCAGGGAAGGATCAGCCCTGGAAGCTTTCTTATTCTCAGTTTGAGCTTGGACATGTGGAAAAAATAATAGTCATGAAAGGACTCACAGGCTCTCTCAGTATAGATGAACAATAAACAACACAAAGGCAAAGAGAAAAAAACAGTAGATAAATTTTTATTATCCTCTGAGCAGTTGTAACATGGAAATTAGGACAGGATAACAGGCAATTTAATGCCAGCATATGCATTGGAAAATTTGAGGTGGCCACAAAGGGGATTAAATATGACTGGAGAAACAGCCAGCATTGGTATGGGAGAATAATCAAAATAAGCAAAAAGGAGAACAGGAATGAGGATAAACACTACCAACCTTTGCTACACTGTTCACAGAAATGTCAAGGGAAAACCCAAGCCCATGCAGCCACACAGAAGTAAAGCAAATTGTTATCAGCCTGAGCAGGAGGACATGCCTGGACAAGAAAGAAAACAATCGATCTCTGTGGGGTGACCTAAATCCAGCAAAAAGAACAAAAGGGTTCAAGTATTGCAGAGTTAAACTGAAAGTTTTATGGTTGGTTTTTTTTTCTGTAGGTTTTTTAAAAAATTTTTATATTGATCAAAGAAAAAAACACCTAGGAAAAAGAATGGAAGTGATACTGCTGCTTCAAAGCAAGAGATGGTACAAAGCATGTGGCTCAGAGGAGGTGTGTGAGCACCCACAGCGTGTGCATGTCTGTTCACAGCCAGCCCGAGCATTCTGGTTTGAGAGAACAAATTAAAGAAGAGAAGGCGCCGAGCACACGGGTGTTAATCCACACCAGGGGAGCCCACAGCACAGCCAGGCTGGGGAGACAACCCGCACTGTGTCCCAAATGGCTCAGCACAGCCAGGGCCAGGGCCAAGGGGAGCAGTGCTGGGCTGGCTGAAATCACCCAAAAACCACCGAGTCACAGCCCAGGTGCCCTGAAACTGGGGGGGGTGGAAAGCTCTGGGGGAAGTGTGATGGACCATGGTGGAGGGCATCACTCTCGCTTGCTGCAGCAGAGCATTGTGCTGCAAATTGCAAGTGGCAGGTCGCCAAGTTGCACAAAGGCATTGAGGAGTTGGGTTCAGGTAATGAATGGCACAGAGTGCTTTACTGGGACAGGGCCCATCTTGGAAAGCCCATTCCAGCACCCCCACATCTGCTTCAGGGTCCAAGGGCTGCACCTCAGTGTCACATCCTTCTTGGGTGAACCTGAGGGAGAAGGCACTACCTGGGTCCTGAGCAGACAGAGCTTTCTGGGATGGTTTGTCACTGGTTTAGAAGAAACAGGGATTGTGACCTCGAGCAGCTCCAGAGCTATAGGTCTGCCCTTCACATAACGCTCATGTAAATGCTCCTTTCCAGGCATAAGCACAACTGACCTCAAGTATGTGGGAAAACTGTATATTTATTGCTATAAAACGACAGCAAGTTCACTGACAAAAGCAGACTGGGCAGCTGGTGGGAATTTTTAATCACAGAGAACATTCAGTGGTCACTGAATGTTAATCCACAACTGTTTACAGAATCACATTGTTACTGCAGCATGTAGGTTTTTCTTTGAAGGAGTTAAAACTGTATTCTGACAACAGAATGACATATGGTTATTAACTGACTTTAAAAGGGCATTTAGGAGATATACAATGATTTTTTAAAATGTATATATAATGTAAATCTATATACTTTATATGTAAATATATCTAGCTATGCAGGATGTGTTCTACAGGAAACAAAGGGGGCTGGTGATAGCTTCTCATAAAATTTTATATTGTGGTTTTCTGGTTTTCGAGATGTTGCTGATTTGTCCATTTAAAAACAAACAGAAAGAAGCCCTAAGAAAAAAGCTTGGAACAGTACTTCAGAGACTTGGTTCTAAGCTTTCATTCAAATATCGAATGACTGTATTACTCTTCTCCTCCTTGTAGTGTTAACTAACCCAAAGGAAAAAGATAGGAAGGAGAGATAAGGCACTGGGATGGGACCCAAGGGGGTGACACCAGTTATGTCTGCCCACACTTCTACAGGGGCTGTGCAAATGAGGATAATAACTGGTTTACTCCCAGCCTCAGTGTGTAAAGTTTATGAGTGCATGGGCCATCCATTCCTTTATAACCTAGAGCTGGGGCTTCCGGAAAGCAAAGGAATAAAGGCGGAGCTGGCCTTTTCCAAACCTGCAAGAATTTGTTCTCAGGATCGAGGCCACAGAGTGCAGCACTCTGAGTCTGGTCTGCAGAGGATTCCAGACTTGCTGACTCCACCTGGGATTGCTTGGCCTGTGACCTCATAAGATGCTCAGGTCCTGGCTAGATGAAATCAGCTTCCAGCCCGTAAAGCCATGTAAGCATGCAAACTGCTCGGGGAAGGTAGGAGAGCTCAAGGACTAAAGATGTTTAATTGGCTTATGGAGCTAAACTCCTTAAAGAACTTAAGCTGCCGTGAAAACGGAAGCTGGTTTAAATCCCCAAATCTCCCTGCTGGAAGGCGAAGCCCAAGTGTGCTACAGGGTGGCAGTTCAGGGCCTGGCTGTGACTTGGCTCCTGCACAGCAGCCAGCAGCCCTCCGGAGGGAACAGGTTTCCTGGGTGGCACAGAAGCTGCTGTGGCCAGGACATCTGGCTCCCCAGTAACTTTGGACCAGTGAAGCTGTCTGAGAGGCTGCTGAAAGCAGCTCTCATTTGGGGAGGTCTGAGCACTCTTTCACATCCTAGGAACCAGAAAGTGAGAGACCCATGAGAAATGGAAACCAGGAGGTCTGTGAACATGTGGTACCTTTGTTTCTACTTTGTTAATTTTTTTTTTTAGTTGGGGGGGGGGGCTTATTGTTTTTATTGTTTGGTTTCTGCTTCAGCTACTGGCTCTCATTATGTTTCATGTGATTAAAATGCCACTATTTTCTCCTTAGGAGAAAATAAAAAGTCATTTCTTTTTTAATAAGGTTAGAGCTTTAGCTATTCCAAATGGGCACATTAAACAATTTTGTCCTCAATATTAATTTTTGTGCCCCTCCTTTCACTGAATCCAAGTCTTCATTTCTGCTCTGTGCATTACTAGAAAGATGCTGGAGCTGCTGCCTCAGCAAAGCAATGTTGGAGGGAAAGTCCCTTCCCTTGTCTTTCCCTGCTTATGCAGTTGATCCCATCAGCCCTTGTCCTACAGTATTGCACCGAGTTGTTCCCACAGCTGTGACATAGTTTGTGTTTCTGGGGCTCTGGGCAGTGCCCAGGCAGTGGGAGGAGGGTCTGTGCCACAGTCCTTCACCCCACTGTGCGCGGGCTGGGCTTGCACATAGCGTGGCACGAGCTGCTGCTCAGGTGAATATTGTTTCAATGGGTTTATTTAGCACTTGTTTCCAAGTTATCAATAAAAACAGTGAATACACCCAGTCCCAGACCTGTGCAAACACATTTCTTTCCCACAAAACTTCCATGACTAAATATCAGTGAATGACTGGCAGATGTACAGGGCCTTCCCATTCTTCCCAAACTGCTAAATAACCTGTCAGATTTAATTTTTAAAATGTTTACAGTCTCAGCTGACAGCTGCGCTGTGCAGCAGCAACATCAAGGCGAGTGCACTTACTCAATGCTCTGCCCAAAACGCCATCAAGTGCAGTGAGAAGCTGACAGACCCCCACAAGAGCTGTGCTGCCTCTTTCCAGGCTGAGCATGGTGTTACAGGCACAAGTGAAACTTGGCTGGAAGTTATATGCAGGTTATTAATATACAAAGAGAATGTTTAGATAGGCCTGGCACAGATCTACAGGAAAAGACACAGACTTATTCATCAGTTAATGTTGGAAGAGGACACTGTTGCTCAATGCCTAAATGAGCCTCCCTTTGCTTTCCCCATCCAGAAGACACACACACACAAATTAGGCAGCCTCCCAAACACAGGATACATTTCCCTTGAGGAAAAGAGGAGGATTTAAAAGACTCAGACACCGCACTGGGGCACCCAAGTGTGTTTGAAATGGTCGGAGTTGGCAAAATACCGAGATGAAAAGCAGCTTGGAACTAAAGGGAAGTTGGAGCGAGAATAGAGGAGACTTCCCCAAAGATGTTCAGTAGGTCACAGAGGGCAGGTTTTGTTCCAGAGGGCTGGATAGAGGTTCATAAATTACAGTTCCTCTTTTGCCTTTTTTTTCCTCCTCTATGAAAAGGAGAAGCAGAGGGCCTGGGAAATGCAGATGTGTAAGAGGGACTTGAGCAACGAGTTGGGCTTTTTTTGTAGCTAAGGCAAGGTTAAAATTGTGTAATTTTGTGAGGCACAGGTTAGGCTTGCAAAAGGACTGAAAAAATCTGTTTAATTTACTGAGAATGTGCCCAGATTGACACATGACAATGAGGAGGTTAACAAGATAGGATAGAGTTAATTTTTTTTAATTTTTTTTTTTTTGTAAGAAAGGTGTCCCCACATTTAAACTTGTTGATCTTTGTTTCTCTCCTTTGGGAAAGAAGGGAACAGAAACCAAACCAACACCCTGCCCCCAAAACCCCGTGCCCGAGACTTTAATCTGACAATTCCTCCCAACTAAGGGTGATTCAGATACCAGTTCCTTTTTAGCTAACCACCAAACTTCAGTGGTTTGGATAAAAGGGAACCGTGGTCTGAGTCATCCAGAGTTAGTATTTGGTTGGCAAAGCCGTGCCTGCAGGATTTTCTAAAGTCAAAAAACCCCTGCTTGTCTGCCAGAAGAATTACCACAACTTGTCTTGCTTTCAGAAAAAGACCGCCTGCCATGTGATATTTTGACTGATAAATTGAATGTGGTAGCGATTAAACTGTGCATTGTCGGTTTTCTTTGTGTTTTGGTTTTTTTACTGAGAGATCTGCCTGTGAAGAGGCAGCAGCTATTTTTTTCCATAATTGCATCTGTTTCAGAGAGCAGACAGATGTTGGGCTGAAATTCATTACGGTATTCATAAACCCCATTGGGATCTGATGACCTAGTAACATATAGCTACTGTTCCTTGCAAAGTGTTTCAAAGTGTTCTTACTTTGAATGAAGATATAAATTTGCACAAGATGGGAGGGAAGGGAAAAACTTACAGCAAGGCAGATGGCTGCACAACAGCAAGATACAATAATTATACAAAATGTGGGAGTTCAATTTATTTCAATAAATTATCTTTCTCTTTATTTTGCAGAATTGCCAGCCAGCCTTTGTGCACTGGTATCATCGTAGGAGGCAGATACCGACTCGGTATTCTGATATGAGGCAGAGTCACAGCGAAATATTCAGTGACACAGGAAAGAAAAGAAAATCAGAGTAGGAAAAATTCTCATGGAGAGACAAAGTAATAGAAATAGCTTTCACACAGAGAAACAGTTATCTCTATAATTCATGTATTACTGCACAAAATCACCACCGAGGATTCAACTGGTGCTGGAACAGAGTCCAAAGACAGGAGTGCAAAATACCGTCGCTACAGAGGATCCGACTCCTCTCCCTGGAAGTGTTGGTGTGGCTGTTTTCAGGGAGAGCAGGGCTGTGTGCTGGGCTAATGGGAAACTGGAAACTTCCAGTGGCAGCATTTGTTTCCTTGAGAAACTCTGAAGGGCTGGGGTGAAACAATGCCGTGAAGTCCTGGGTCAGGCAGCCACGGAGGGTTATCGGTGCTGCGAGGAGAGGGCTCCTCACGCTCCCTGTGCTGGGTGTGGGGACAGCCTGGCACGGGCTTGCTTGTCTGGGTGCCACTGGAAAGAAAATAAATTCCTGCAAAAGTCCCGGGGAGTGGCATTTGGAGTAATGCACGTTTTGTGGGAGACCTATATTTTAAGCTTTACCCTTGGGAAATGAGGTGGACATCCTGGCTGGGATTACAGTAGTCAGAGGCACTTTTTCCAGCTTGCCTGTCCACTCAGGAATCCTTTGGGAAGGAAGCTGTTTGGTCTCATTTTGGATATCCTGTGAAACTGAACTAGCATGGTTGCCAAGAACTGAAAAAAGTTATTTAATTTTTAAAGAGCTGAAACTACTGTATGTGCTGCTGAGTACTGTACGGGAAATGATTGTTTTGGTTTGTTTGTCTGGATTTCTGGTATTTCCAGTTTACTCAGGGTAGCAACCCCGTCTCTTGATCCTAACGTAGCAGTCTCTGCAAAGTGGAAACCTGAAGACAGATTCAGGTTTAAATATGACTTTCTGGCCCAGCCTTAATGTGTTGGGAATGAAGTGGGAATTTTCTTTAGTTCAAATAGGAGAAAGCATGAGAAATATTCAGAGCACAATCCAACAATGCATTGAAAACAACGACATTTTACTGTGATTTCCAAGCACTGGAGGGGTGGGTCCCAGGAATGCTGAAGATATTAAGTGGATTGGGTTGGTAGTTCATTTTTTCAGCATCTTTTAACTAAATTGGAATGTAACTGGATGTCCATGGCCTGAAACTTAAATCTTCCCTTCGCAGTCCAAAAAATTTTTGCAGCAGCTGCACTAAGTTATCCTGGTATTTTCCAAGGTGTGACCTGATAAAA
Source organism: Mohoua ochrocephala (assembly GCA_013398855.1). NCBI lineage: Eukaryota > Metazoa > Chordata > Aves > Passeriformes > Acanthizidae > Mohoua > Mohoua ochrocephala. The sequence continues at coordinate 78,901 of VZTA01004997.1, read as the reverse complement.
GTATTCTCTGCTTTTCTGTGGTCATGAAGTAGTACTCCTGGCATTGCATGACTGCTACCAAGCTAGCATCCAGACAGATCCAGGCTGTACACAAACCTATAAAGACTTTTAATGTGTAATCTTAGCCAGCCAAGGGTTGTGCCCTAAAGAAACACTAAGGAGATGTCTAAAATCTCTAGTTCATATAAAACCCAAGAGTAATGGAGAATTTTGTAAAGTATTTTTATTCTGGGAGAAAGGTGCTGATGTTGGAGCGTCAGCAACAATCTGATCAGGTGCCTCAGGCATGGGCATAATGTAGGTTCCTTACAGAAGGTAAGAAAACTCCCAGCAAAATAAATCTCTCAGGAGCGTGTGCTGGGGAGCTGCTGCAGAGAGGAGTCCTGGGAAAGGCTGGCACACTGGGATGGCTCTCCACTATGAAGCTGGGAGCAGAGGAACCCAGGAGCTTGAAAAGGGATTTGTCTCCTACCTGTATGGCAGGGAGCCTAACTTAAGCTTTGGGGTTTCTGAGCTTCATGCTGGATTTGTATCCTGAAAATGCTGGGAAACATAGGCAGAGAGTTGGCTCTGGAGTCACAGATGTGGTATGAGCTGCTGAGCCTTGCTGTTCCCACAGCCGTAGGAGTGGCAGGGATGTCCGTTCCCTGAGCATCATCTGGGTGATTATTTCAATAAGATGATCATGTGTGTTGGAGTTTTTCTGAATGATAATTTTTCTGAATTTACAGTTCAGAGAACTGAAAAATGCTGAAAAGAGTCAGTTTGCCCTTTTCAGGCTAAACCCCCATTTTAAGAAGCTGTTTATTTCCTGTAGACCAGAAATCCTGTTCTCTTATGAGTTATCTTCTTGTTTATTTCTCTGCCAGCTTCACACCTGTAGCTGAGACCCAATGTAAACAAAGCTAGAGGAAACAAGCCAGCATGTCAATTTGAGCCTCAGCTTTAAACACTCTCTTCCTTTACTGAGTGTCACATCTGGCAGGGGCAATTACTCTTGGTAGGATTATTATGGACCCAAATCTGTGTTGGGATGATGACAGAGGAGCTCAGAATTAGCCCAGTACTTCGGGGGTACAATGGCATTTCCTTTGCTGAAACAAAGGATGTTCTTTCCCCTTCATTCTTGCACTTCCCTTTTAATACAAAACATCCTTTGCATGCACATTTGACATTTGAAAGGTTTTTATGTTCAGGTCTGTGGTTGCTGAATTTTGTGAATTTTGCTGAATTTGGCTTCAGAGTTTTGACTATGGCTGCTGGAAAGGAAAGCTGTACTGATAGCATTTAGTTGTCTCTTGAGTTTGTTATGCTTTGGTTGTTTGGTATTTTTAAAATTGAATTTATTATAAAGGGAACCTGTTCACTTTTTATTATTGATAAGGTGAATGTGAGTTTATTAACAATTGCACTAATGCATCGAATTCCTGATTCCTGGGAGTTACTCTGACACGCAGCTTCATGCAGAAGAGCAAGGTGAGCCTGCTCACAGGTCAGCAATAGCACGAGCACCCTGTTTGCTTTGGGAAGGATTCGCCAGCAGCAGGGCACGAGGCCATGGGGGACACCTGGAGCACATTTCTGTGTCTGTAGAACCAGTCAACAAGCTGGTGAAGAACTCAGGCCTTGTAAATCTGGTTCTACTATGTAAAGTAGCCTGTCCTGGTGGCATTTGTAGCCTCAACAGATCTTCTGTGAATATCCGTGACAAAACCAGCTGTTGCCTCTGTTAGACCTGCAAGGCCTTTACGGGGAAATGATGCTCTGCCTTCCTCAGCAGCAAGGGAAGAATTGCTCAGAGCCCTGCCTGCAGTGGTGTGAGTGGGACTGGAGCATCCACAGAAACTCCCAGCAGGGTGCAAGGGGAAGGCAATGAAATGTGGTGATAAAAGCACATAGCAGGGATAGTGAGACCTGCCTGCAAAAATACTACAAGCCATGTTATACTTCTAAACACAGTTTTTCATCTCATTTTTGGGTAGAGCTTTCTGTCAAGTAGAAATTAATCCTCATGTTGGAACACTCATCAGAGGTGAGCGAGGCAGGCAGGATTAATTTCGGCAAAGGATCTAAAAGATGGAGCAGGAGAGAGGGCGTTGGGTAGACAACAGTTGGGAGTTTCACACCCGTTCTCACCAGGGAGGCAGGAAGGAAGTGGAAAGTGGCAGGAGACAAAGGACAGCCTGAAGGTTAGAGAGAAGAGATAAATAGGGATTGTGAGAAATAGCACAAGCAAAAAGGCTAATGATGTATTTATGTAAGGCAGGAAGGCTTGAATGGGGAGCAAAGCTCTGGCTTAGCTTTGACAAAGGTGACATGAGGGCCAGAATTTTCTAAATGCTGCCCAGGGGAGAGCAGAAGGCTGGGCTGCTGCTGTGTGCAGATTTCTGCTGTACTGCATATCGCTGCATTACGTGTTTAGTTCTTCAACAAACTTACACTTTAATGCAGTGATGGGCCTCAACTCTTTAGCAGTGCCTCCACATGCTGGCCCAAAGGTAGGCAGAGAGCACAAATGCAGGGTCACGTTCGCGATAATGTACCCATCGTGGGCTGTTGTACAAGAATACTTTGAAGCTGAGTGATACGTCAGCACTTCTTTCAAGGAAATTGCCAAATGCCTTTATTACAACACTGCCCCTCGCTGCTGGCATTGCAGCCGTCCTGGTGTGCAAATAGGCACCAAAGACACTTTGGCCACTTTGTCTTGATTTTATGTCTGCAGCTGTGAAAGTACTGACTGAGAATTTCGGCCCCTTTGCTTGCTCTCTGCGGGGGGACAATGCCCGGAACATCCTTCGGGAATGCTTAAGGACTTCGTCTCAGAAATGTGCATTTCCCCTGATTTTTTTGTCTCTAAATAGGAGGCCCAAGAATACTCCCAAGTCCTTCCAGCCTGCTACACTACGGTGTTCTTTCTGCGGTCCCAATTACCGGGGGAAGGAGGCTGTGAGGGGCAGCCGAGGTTGCGGTGCCGCGGTGGATCTGCCTGCGGCGCTCGGGGCCGGGCTGGCGGAGGGGCTGCTGCCAGCTCCGCACCGCGGGCACCGCCCGTGCCCTTGTTCCGCGTGGGGCCGCGGGGCTGAGCCGACTTCGTGAGCATCGCTGCCGTCACCCCCGTGGGCTCGTGCTGGCAGCACCCGTCACCCAGGGGAAGGGGCTGGGAGTGTCTCAGCGTGTGTGTGTGCAAAATCCTCTTCTTTGGACGCTGTCACTGCAGTTTTGAGGGGGTGTCAGGGGTTTGGCTCGCGGCTGGGGCATTGCCCCATGCGCTGTGCGGGAGCGCAGCGCCGGGCCGGGAGCGCGCGGCTTGTCGCGCCG
>VZTA01004997.1:0-75029 GCA_013398855.1 Mohoua ochrocephala | reverse complement strand
TCCTCCCCTCCGCGGCGTGTGCGAGGCTTCACCCCCCGTTATCCGCTTGTCGGAGGGGGTTCAGCTCTGCCGCGCGTGGAGTAAGCGCCGACGCTGCGGGCGGCTGTGCGGGGACCGTGGGACATCCGCGGTGGTGGCGGGGACAGCGGGGCGATGCTGCCCGTGCCCGCACAGGCAGCGCAGATGCCCGAGGGGCGCGGGCTGCTCGGGGGAGCGGCCTCGGGGCTCTCCCGGTCCCGCAGCCCGCGGGCTCCAGAGGTCGCGCTCCCTTCGCTGAAGCGAGGGTCCCGCGGGAGCGCTGCGCTGGCCCGGCTGGGAGCGCTGCACCGCGGAGGCTCCTTCCCCTGCCAGGATAATAAATAATTTATACCGACATCCCTAAAGGTGTTGTGAATGCTGTGGAGAGAAAACAAATGGGAGACTAGGATCTTCTGGAGGAAAATATGTGCGTGGGGGGTTGGCTTTTGTGGCCTTTTTGTTGTTATTGAAGTTTGGGATATTATATTCCCCCCCCCGCCCCCAAGCTAAAAAAGTCAGCATTCATGGTTTGCTGTGAATTTTTGTTATCCTCTTTTGTTTTTAATGTAAGCCAAACTTGGCCACATTAAAAGCTGTGCTGTCGGTGTTGCACATCCACAAAGCAGTAACAGGGCTGCGTGTGATGCCCCCGAGTTCCACTTGTCCTTTTTTACATAGGAGCTGACCACCGAGCAACCCATCCAACCCAGGCAGGTCTTTTGTGGAGTGCTCTCGACAGAAGAGGAGGGAAGAGTTCAATTGTGGCAAAAAACAGTCATCCCCAGACAGTGAAAACAAAGCAAGCCGCTTTCTAAAAATATCAGGGAAAAAAGAAAGAGGGCTGGAAGAAGCCTTTGCAATATTCACATGGCAAGGAGGGTGTTCCAGACTGGAGGCAGAAAGAGGAAAAGCAGCAGGGACATTAAGGTTAGGAGGGATGGCAAAAAAAGAAGCAGAAGTTTAATCTGGCTCTGCTCAGGGGTGTAAGGCAAAATAACAGAAGTTCTTTAGAGCTTTAGCAGATGAATCTCATCTCCTTAAATAAATAAGAAAATAGTGTGAGTTTGAAAAGGAGTCATTCTGCAAAGCAGACAGCAGGCTTTGTGACAGAGCCATCTGATTCACAGCCTCCAAAGGCTGAGAGCACTGCGAGTTTCAGCCTCAACAGTAGAGGGATAAATGTCTTCTTTTGGAAGAAACCAACGCTTTGAGCATGTCAGCAGCCTTAGTTTGGGGTTTGTGCTAAGTAGGAAATGGGCGGCAGGTGAGGCTGAGCTGTAGAAATGAATTAAAGACAGGTGCCTTGCCTTTGCTATGTCTGAGGTGTTCCTGGGGCCAGTGGGAGCTGTCTGGTGCTGTGCTTCAGCCTCCCACAGTCGTGAGTGAGATTGTTTTCAAACTGCATGAGATGGCCCTGCTCGCCTCCACGTGGGTGTTTGCCAGGGCTCTCCCCTTTCCCTGGAAAGAAGGGGGCCTGTGGTTTCCTAATGTTGCTGGGTTCACCAGGGCAGTCAGATGCTGAAAAGCCCCTGAACTCTGCATGAGCTGCTGCTGAGGTCCAGAGGCCCTGTAGAAGAACTTGTGCTTCAGACACCTGTATCTTCTTTGGCTGCAGAGATGTGAGAAGTACATTTTGGTCAGGCTCTTGCTGCATGTGTTGCTTTTTTTCTGCCTTGCAGAGGAGATGGATGTGGCCTGGGTGCCTCTGGGTCAGCAGTCTTGCTCTTGCTTTCTGAGTGCGCTGCAGATGACTTGAGGGAAACCAAGGTGGCTGTCGTATGGTACAGTGTATGATGGTAATTAACCTTTGATGAATGTTCAGGCCAGCATTTTGGCATCTTTCGGAGGGAATCTGGCAATTTGGCAGGTGCTGGCTGGTGAAGGGTTAGCTGGACCGTGGACTGCAGTGGTAGCTGAGAGGAAGCACTACATCAACAATGATGTGTAGCTCCAGGATAATTAAGAAGGTGGCCCATTGTGAAGAATGCCAGCGAACAATGCAGTGCTGATATCCAAGCAAACAAGGGCAATCCAAGGACCAAAGTTGGAGCCCAGATTAATATCCTTTATGACTCTTGACAAGGCTTGGTTCACTGTGGTGTCCTGATTAAAAGAAGAGAGATGGCCAACTATTTGGCTTGCACTCAGAGCTGTGGAGGCTTGAGATGTTAATGCTCAATTTGCTAGCAAGGACAGGGTAGGATTTGCACTATATTAACTTTAATGCTGATGTTTATTTAGGTAATTGTTAGGGTCTTTCCTAGAGTGTCAGAAGCCTTTCGAAGCAAACTATTAGGATGCTAAATCAGAATGAAATTTATTGAAAGAGGAAAGAGAAGCTAATTTTGAGGCACTTAAATTACTATATTTGCATAATAAATGAGCTTAGAGAAGAAGAGTGGAGACAGAATGCATTCTAAGAGAGAGAGGCAGTTGCAAAGTCCAAGTTGAAAATGCAATTTAGGTTCCTCTGGGTTTCTGTGCACTGTGGGAACTTCTTAATTCAGCAATGCTGCTTTCTGCAGGAGAGGTGGGGAGTTAGGGTGCTGCTCGTGCTTCCCATGGAGTGCAGTAGATATTATGCATGGAAGCCCTTTAGCGGGAGAGTTCCTCAGAGAGCTGCTGTGAGTTTCCCTGCCTGGACCACGAGCTGCCCACAGCACAGTTCTGTGCAGAGGTTGCACATGAAGCAGAGGTTTTGTACCACCCACCAGTGGCTTTAGCAGTAGCAATGGTGTATTTGCTGACTTTAGCCCCGCTGAAGCAAAGCGTGTCTTGTTTATATCCAGACTAGTCAAAACGTAAAATGAGGAAATGAGAAGAAAGCAAGGCACTTCACTGAGATCCAGTGTTGTAGGCATTCTTATGCCTGTGCTTAAGTCCATATGTGAGTGTTCCCATTGATTTCCTTTTTAGTGAGGGCTTTTGGAATTGGGGTTTAAGTCTAGACGGCTTACTTGACTTGTTTTAAAATAAGAGAGAGGAAAAAAAGACACAGACTGACCTGCGTGGGTCAAAAGTAAGTAATCTTGATCTGATTTATGCATTGCTTTTTTGGAAAAAAAAAAGTCTTGTAAGGTTGACAGTCCAGGAAGTTTAAGATTAAAACTCATTTAACTTAAAGATAAAACCAAATGAACTCGTTAGTACTTTCAGGTGTGAAAGTCTGGGCTGTGTTGCTCTGAAAGCTCTTGCCATTTATCATGACAATTGTGCCAATAAAGGCAAAATCTGCTCAGAAAAAAAGCCTGTGTGTTTCCGCTGGGATTTTGCCAAGGTAAACATTTCCATATCAGATATGAAGAAAAAATTACGTATATTGAAAGATTAACATATAAGTGGAGTGGAGAGTAGCTTGATACCTTTAAAAAAGTGATGTTTTGCAACCAGGGGCATAGAAATTGTACTTCTGAGATAATGTTTTTCTCTATCACATCCCTCAGCAGGACCAATAGGCATCAACTGACATGACAGATTGCTGAAACAGATGTGGTAAAACTGACACATGGAGTTAATAACATTTTATATAAAACTCTCAGTGATACCATGGCAAGAAATGAGCAGAGTGACAAATGGCTTAGAAACCAAGAAACGGATCTCTTTGAGTTCTTAATGGTTTTAAATAAATCGCTCAAGTGAGTTTTAACTGAAGCACCAGGTTTTTTACTGTACACCAGTCATTCAGGAGTGAGCATTGCCCATGCCTTGGAACAAGGTGGGCTGCCTGTACCTGAGGGGTTGCAGCAGTGCTGCAGGAGAACGTCTGCTCCCGTGGTTGGTGTTAGAGCAAGTGGTGCTGTAGCAGGAGGATAGAAGTGGGTTCATGTGGAATGGTATACTGATCACCTGGCTCATTAATCTTTTATGTAAATTAACAGCAGTCTAGTTTGGGTTCAAAGCCGAGAGTTCAATACCTCAGTCAAATTCACTTTGTTATGTTTGCAGAACAAGAGAGTTGAGTGTTCTCAGCCTGTCTGTAAGTTAAGGTTGCCTGATTTGGTACATTCCCTTCACTGAGGTGGCTGGGCTTAGGTGCTTTATATTGTGGTTTTTTCATTTCCGATCTTTAGGGTTTTTTCCTGTGTTGCCTTGCTCATACCAAGCGTTTCACAGCAGAGGACAGCAGCTCAGCCTCCAGGCTAGCTCAGTGTGGTAAGGCTTAGGAAACCTGGAGTTTTTTCCTTATTCTACTGGTAAGCTGAGTCAGCAGTTGAATTGTTGTATTTTTCACACACCTTCATTTCTTTGTTGTATCTGCTGTAGTACCGTCCTGCAAATCTTCACCGAGTTGTTTCGTAGATAGAGTTTTGTGAAACTTGACTGAAAACTTTAATATTAATGCATTTCTTACCCTGTGATTTGGCAGTTTCTCCCTATGGGTATAACACAGATGATTAGGAGATGTGCCTCAGACATTTCATTCTGATGGTGTTCGATTAGTCTCTGTTATGAAGTGGTTGCTCTAATCCAAGTAATGTTATTTCTTCTGCTTTTTGCAGGACCCTGCAGGAATATTTGAACTGGTGCAGGTTGTTGGAAATGGGACGTATGGACAAGTCTATAAGGTTTGGATGCCTCTTTAATTTAGCATGCTGTTCTTGATAAAGCTGTGTTTCCTAAAGCAGAAATGAGCACCGTTTGAGAAGGCAGACAATTGTCCCAGTAACAGCCTGGTTTCTCTTGCTCTCTTTTCTGTGTAATGCAAAATGTACCACCTGTGAAATTCCATGGCCCTTCCTTCTGTCCTGTTTTCGTGTCTCTCTGCTGCCACAGGTCACATCAACGTACTGGCTTTTGTACTGACTTCCCTCTGCTCTGGGCTTATTTTCTCTTTTTCAAAATTATTAAAAAGGTGTCTGGCAGAAATTTACATCAGTGATGGCTAAATTTGGCCTGGATTGAGTGGAGTTCAAACCTCAGACAGCAGTGCTCTTCAAGACAGAGGTGTCAATTAGCCCTGCTCTGCAGGCAGGCAATGAAGTCTTTGATTTCTGTCATTACCTTTGTCGCTGTGGTATCAAAGCAGAACCACCAATCAAGAAACTACAGCAATTAACATCGTGTGCCACAACACAGAGCTCCATGTGCTAGGCTGTGCAGCTTACTGTAGTTATAACAACCAGCCTAGAAAAGTGATCTTTCACTGTGAAGCCTTCCCTAAAAATGAGCTAAGAAGAGGAAATAGTTGTGATTAAATAGGGAACCAAGTTCCCATTTGGAGAATGAAGACACAGGAAGGAAAAGGCCGTGCTGCTGAGCTCTTGGAGGTACATCAGGAGAGTAGTGGCACTGGAATAAGTCTGTCTGGTGTTGCTTCTCCCTCAGGTCCCACTGCTGACAAGCCCCTGCTTGGCAAGTCCTTGTGTGGGTGCAGGCTCTTTGTGCATTGATCCCTCTGTGGAAAAATGCCCAAGGATCCTGGTGGAGCAATGCAGGACTGTTCTTCTTTCTCCAGTGCACTGAAGACATGCTACATTTTGGTGTCTATCTGCTGGTGGCAGATCTGCTGTAATCACATTTTACTTTCCCTTTTGAAGCTATAGGCTCTGGAAAATGCTTCACAAAAAGCAATTCTGGGAAGTCTCTCTTTTCCCGTGCTACCATTTTTTTAATTACTATTTTTTTGTCAGAAGCAGGATCTTTCTCATGTAACTCTTTGTGGTGGTAATGTCTGTGTTGTTTCTGAGATTGTCATTCAGATACTGCTCTTAGTACTACTGGATAAAAAACAGATGCTCAGGGGTTCACATGGACAGATTAGAAGCCAGGAGAGATTTAGAGGTGCTGTTGTTTTTTACCTGTAAAAAGATCACAAACCTCCTGAATGTTCTGTGAAATAGTTGACTTTCTTTTTGTGTCTGGATTTATATTATATTGGGAAAGAAAAATTTCAATCCAGTCATCTTTTATGAATGTTGAGAGTGAATCAGCTGCTTAATCATGGCAGAAGCAGGAAGGAGCAACATAATTTGCTTCTCTGCTGCGAAAGAAAATGTTTTGAGCTGTCATGTAGCTCACTAGAATGTTAGTTGCCAAAATGTGTGAGAAATATTGACAGTGATAATTTAAAATTGTACCCAAAGGCTGTTCTTCACCGAGCAAGCATGTTCTTTATGGGCAGGGTCTGACAGCTCTGGCAATGGGGTGATTTGAGTCTCTGCTCGTTCTGCACTTGGACTGGCTGGAGCATCTGAGGAAGGCACTGAGAGAAAGGGTCTCAGAAAGCTGGGGACACTGAGGGGAAGCTTTGTGCACTTGCATCCTGCACTGGAGGGGTGAGGGGCTGTGTGTAACCCCAGCTCCGTGCAAGCACACCGCTAACTGAGGCTTTGGTCAAACACGTGTGAAGAGTGGCTGTGCGGTGTTCTGCTGAGGGTTGCTTGGTGGATGGAGCTGCTCTTAGTGGGAGCATGACAGTGAAGCTTGCAGTTTTAGAAGTTGATGATGACAGCCAAGCTGGGCAGATACAAAATGCACGTTCCGCACTCGGCAGTCAGCTCCGTCTCCGTCGTGAACAATTTTCACACAAAGCTTCAGTGTGTTTGGAAATCCTCCTGCAGATGCTGAGCACCACCTGCATGTTCTCAGGTGTTGTCTGCCTGGTGGTATCTCCCTAGTGCTGGCCTTGCACCAAGAGCAAATGTCTGTTTTCTCAGAAGGAGGGCAGCTGCAGCAGAACCAGTGCTTCTGCAGTGGCCATGAGAGGTTAGGCTCATACTCACTTTCCTTTTTACCTTCTGTGTAGCATGTCCTCTGATCTGTAAAATGCTAGGACTGACAGAGTAAGCAAATGGAATTCTGGAATCATTTTGCAGTTTCTCTAGTACAGGCTTGTGATTATAAATATTTAAGTTATAAAGTAGTCTCTGTTATCCATATATTTGCTCATATCATTAGAGCATGTTTTTATTCTCCAGAGGTTTAAGATTCTTCCATACATTCAGAAACTCTACATAGTAATTTGCACATAATCAAAGAAAAACTTACTGCAGGCTAAACAAATTATATTCAGGATTACTCAATTGCTTTGTTGGCTGTGAAGATGATTCATATTTTAATATATGCAACTCTATAAAAATAGAAATAAAATTTTGAGGGTTCATCATTAGATTTGGAAAACAGTGTTTAACAGATTTATTGAAGGAGAGTCATGATCGTACTGAATTGTTACAGTTCCAGTTCAGGGTCTTTTAAAATGAAATGGAAGAGGTTTGAATTGTACACATAACAATGCTAGAGCTGTGCAGAAATGTTACAAAGGTGTGTGTATAATAACTGACTAAAAGTCAGCAGATTTTTTTGACAACTTATGAGGTAGTAGGACATAAATATGCCAGTACTGGCATCTTCAACCTTTGGAAAGTGTGAATTAGATATGAAAAAAAAATCAGGTGGTACTCAGAAGTCGTGAGACTTAGGCTTCATTGCCTCTTGAAATGACAGGTGAGTTTTTCAGTTAATTCCTGTCTTCCATGTGCTGGAATCCAAAGAACAATCCTGTGTAAGAGGTGATTCGGAATAACGCTGTGGGAGGTGGTAGCACAGTCTTCCCTGAAAGTAAAAGAAAACTGAAAGTAGTTGGAAATAGTGCATTTGCTGGTGGTTGGGAAGTAGGAGTATTGACTCTTTCATGCCTTTGTCTCCTGTATGTTGAGGAGCTGAAAGGTCAGATTGTGTCCAGTCTCTGCACCATCTCCATTGAATGCATATGGGAAAGAGAAGTTTCTAAACATCCCATGCACTACTTCTGGCAAAATCTGTCCATCTTCCTGTGTGCTCTTGAGGCCAGGGATGAAAATGAGTGTGCAGGGCACGTGCGGTTGCTCTCCAAAGTGTGAGGGCCAGCATTTTTGAGGGTTTCTAGAGCTGCTGGTCATTAAGGACCTGGCAGACAGCAGAGCAATGTTTTGCATCCCATAACTGTCGGTGTCATCTGGGAGGGAGTGAGAAGGCTGAAGGTGTCACTTGGAAGTCTTTGGGATCTGATGAGACCTGGCACTGTTGTGAGTTCTTTGCCTACTCCCATTACCTCCAGGAGTTTAACTGCATGGACTCCATGCTCTGAAGTGCTGGACGGTGATGGTGCATCGCCCTTGATGTAGAACAGTTGTATGCTGGTCTGTGCTTGTGCGTTTAGTAGTAACATACCTGTAAGTTGGGGGGAAGTGAAATATTTTTTTCAAAGACTTCTGCTGTTAGTTTCATAATCTCTGATGAGAGGTGTGTCTTCCGTAGAAGCCTGTTAATGCATTTTCTGTGTTCCAGTTTCCAATGCAGAGTCATTTTTCTGTTGAGTAAATGGGGAAAGGGAGATGTGGGGGCAGCTGAAGGGGTTGCGTTTTTCATGTGTTTGGGTCACACAATTCTTCCTGAGCTCTGGAAGAGGCTTTGAGACTCTGAGTTCCTAGCTGCTCTGTTTTTTCAGTTGTCCAGAGAAAGAGGAATTGTTCCTAATCCTTCTCATTCAGCCATGCTCTGAGAGTCCTCATCCTTCTGAAGTTTTCATGGGCCAGATGAGGTCAGCAACAGCATCTGTGCCATCTGCTTGTTTTCTGATGTCAAGAGGCACGTGACTGGGGCTTTTGTCTTCCTTTGTTCCAGTGATGTGGATTAGCCTTCTCCTGGGCTTGGCGTTTTTCAGTGGCCTACGGAAAGGGAGGCCGGTGTCTTTGGGTAGTTGCAGGGGCTGATGTTTTTTGGCACACGATCTTGGAGCCTGGTGATAAAACCCTGACAGATTTGCAGCTGCTGTGTGTGCAAAGTGGTTGTATCTTTAATGGAGTCTGAGGGCACAGGGAACTTGAGAGAGGTGCTCTGGTTTGGAACCATGAGAGTCAAGAGGGAAGACGTGATTTCCCAGTAATGCAGCTGATTAAGAAGAAGCAGCAGTGCTGTTGCTGAGGCTCAGCAGGGGTGGAAGCAACCCTGCCTTCCTGTAGTGACTCTGCATAGCTAATATTTTTATTTCTTTGTGGTCACGTAAGACTCTGGATACAAAAAGGAAACAGGTCATAGTAAGGAAGTGTATGGGGTTTTGGTTGATTTTTTTTTTTTGTTATCACAGTTGCTTCTTGGCATTGAATCGTGCTTCAGTTGCTGACATGAGTTATGAGTTACTTTGCTGTCGATGTAGAGTGGTAGGAGTGCAGCAAAACATAAATACGACGTTTCAGTTTATCTTAATTCGAAAGTCTGTTGAGTTCTCCATATTCCATTTCACTGAATAACTGGCTGACATGATTGAGTCGGGAGTGGTGGGGGAAAGCAACATGGGGTTTTTTGAGGCTGGGTAGTGTGTGGAAAGAATCACCAGACCATGCTGAGTTATGGAGTGTTATAATCTGTGGACTGCATTGAAAACCTTAATTAATGGTAGCACCTGGAAGGTTAAATGTAAGAAACATTACAATTACATTCAGTATAATCCAGATGGTGAATATGTATAAGCTGAAAACTTCAAAACCATCCCTTCTGTGGGTGGGTCAGAAGTAGCCACTTTCCAAAGAATGTGTCTTGGGGCTGAGATGCAATTTCAGAGTCTCCAAAGTGCCGCAGAGACGTTAAAAATGACACGTAATCTCAGGTTGTTTTGTTGTCGTTTGTGGTCAGTTACGGTTTTCAAGCTGATCATAGTCTTCAAGGACTGAGATTTTGATGAGTCAAGGAGGGAAATCAGTTGTACTCTGTGGAAATGACAAAATGCTGCTCTCTGTTTCACTAGCAGTTGGTAAAAGTGCTTGTTTGTCTATCCGTTTGCTTTATTTCAGTTTTTAGTAGAACAGCTGATTATCTTGTCCACATGAAAAGCTAGTTAATTACAGGGAGCAGCAGTGAATAAAGACACTGCCACAGTGCACGGGATGGAGTCAGCAGCTCCTTGCACAGATCCTTGGTTCTCTAGTGCAAACAAATAACGGGGATTGTCTGCTGCTCCCGGCCACGGGGATCTCTCTCAGGACTAAGTCTGAGCTTAATATGTGCTGCTGCCATTGTAATAAGATCTGAAATGCTGTTGTGCTTATGAATGGGTTGCCTTGCAAACTGAAGCATGTGGGGCTGCAATGCCAGTAATACACTAGAGGGGCCTGGCTTGTGGTTTCAGTATTGAGCTTCTTCAGGCCTCCAATTTTTAAGAAGACCCTTGAAGTCTGCATGCTACCAGGTGTGTTTCTTCCTTTTCTCTCAGTTGTCTGCAACTCCTAAATGCACTCCCATAAATGTCTCCATGCCTTTCTTAATGCTTCCACACCACGGTTGTCCCTTTTCCTCCCCCATCGGAATGGGTGTGGAGTTGGCACCCTTGATACAAGGAGGGCAAACTGTGCCTTGGACTGTGTCAGCAAGAGCCTAGCAAGCAAATCACGAGATGCAATTGTTTTCCGTGCTCTTGTTAGGCCACACCTGGAATACCATGTCCCATATTTGCTCCCTGAGTTCCAGAGTGACGTTGAGAAACCAGAGAGGGAGGGTTCAACAAAAGGCAGCCAAAACATTGAGTGGTTTGAAGAAGGAAAAGCTGAAGGAACTGGATTTTTTCAAACTTGGGAAGAGAAGGCTGAGGGCAGCCTAGTCACAGTTTTCAATGGGGGTTTGTATAGGAGGTACTAGTGCAGGGGTGCACAGGGCAAATGGGTTGCTCAGAAAAGGTTCCATTTGGATGTAAGAAAAAGGTTCTGTACCATGAGAATGAGTCATCACTGGAATAGGTTTCTCATGGTGGTTGTGGAGTCACTCTTGCTGGAAATATCCAAGGCTGTTGGACACTGCCTTTGTTGATGTAACCTAAGTCCCTGCTTTTAACAGAAGGTTGGACCAGGTGTTCCCAGAGGTCTTTTCCAATCTCGATTTGAGTTCAAGACATACTTACTATCAACCCAGCCTATTAGGGTGTGAATTACTAACTTGGAGGATACAAAAAAAATTACTTTTATTTGAAAGATATATTTATATTTTATATATATTTTTTAACATATATATATATATAAATAAAATAGGTATTTTATTGTGTGTATTCAGTAGTCAGAGCCAGGAGCATTTTTGTGGTGGGGTTTTTTAGGGTTTTGGCATTGTGTTTGGTTTTTTTTAATCTTGGCTTCCCTGCCTATTTGCCTATGGCAGCGCCAAACCATATTCAGCTCTGAATTTTAAAATAATGGATCAAACATGCAAAATTAATTAGCAAATTGTGAAGTCCTGGTTCCAGTTAGTGAATATTTCAGAGAAACTCGATTAAGATTCTTGGGAGTCAGACTAGTTTATCAAAAATAGAAGAGTAAGGATGTGGAAAAAACCTCTCAGCTGTGGAGTGCCTCTATACAATAAAGGCTCTGACTGAACAGGGCAATGTACAATAATTAGATGTGCCATATCAGCCATTAGAGAATAGTAAAATCCTTGCAAATAATTTGTTGGCAGGCCTGCTGCTTTCAGGTCCTCCATGTTTTGGACCTAAAAGTCCATGTGGGAGAGTACAATGCGTTTTCCTCCTAAACCGTTGGCATTTTTGAGCTCGTGTTGCGTAACACTTCAGATTTTGTCTCTGGGTCATGCTATTTTGAAGGTAGGAGAACGTGCTAAAAATGCTTTAGTGGTAATATGAGCATAGTAGGAAATAGTTCAAGCTCTTAATTCCCTGCTCAAGCACTTTGCTGTGCTTTAAGCACCTCACTAGTGACACTGATTTCAGTAATCCTGACTGCTCGGTAGCACCCAGAATCGTGCCAACGTGCAGATAAACATCAAAGTGACCAGTGCTTCGTGGGTCTGAGTTCTGCAATGCCTGACCTACTCAGAAGTATTTCCATTGTATACAACATATAAGTTAGTGGAACTAGGGGAGAACTCGTAATTGTCTATTTGTAGTCCAGAACACCTCCCAGACATGTAATGAGCTGTGACAGTTAATGTGTGAATGACAGGATATTACTTAATTTTAAGCAGCAGGAAATCTAGTGTGTTGTTTATAGATCTCTGAGCTGATTCCTGTGGCAGGTTAGCTTTAGTTACTCCCTTTTTCACAGTGAACTGCAGGACTTTAGAGCCTGGTGAGGACATGTCACCCTTATCTCTGTGTCTCTGATTCCTTTTTAGATCTCCTTATGAATTGTACTTTCCTAGTCTGCCTTAATGTCCTGAAGAGTGCATGTATGTTTTTTAGAAAGTCCTCCTTTGGTACCTCTAGGCTACAGCTAGTAAAGCACAATAACGTTGGTTTCCTAAAATTGAAGAAGAAACTATTTTTCAGCTGTTTGTAGTATACTTTTTATTTTTCAAAGTCCTTGTGTATTACAAGTCTGCCCTTGTAACCTACTGACCTTGTGGGGTTCCTGAAAGGTTTTCAAGATTTGCTTTAGAAGCACATTTTCAAAGGCCATCTCTTCCCCATCCCCTACTTCCTACCCTTGAAAGCATTAAATTTTAGTTACTTCTGAGATCTTAAAAGTGAACAGTCCAGAAGACACACTTTGTAGCAAACTGTGGCCTTTTCAGTGTCCTGCATAAATAATGTTTTTAGCTCTCATTTATAAATAATGTATATTAGCTGGGGTGTGGTGTGGGGCAGTGCCTTTAGGAGCTCCCAGTGTGTGAAAAATGCACTTTTTCACAAAGGTAAGAGAGGGGCTGATGTGGACAGCTGTGGCTCAGGAGATCTTGCTTCTCTTCTTGCCTCTGCTTCCCATCATAGTTAAAAAACATGAATTTGCTGGAAATGGAGCTCTTCATGTGAGTGTAGCTGTTAAAATGGAGGCACCCCTTGTTTTTGTGAAGCATCTTGGGATTGTGGTTAGGAGGAATTAGTGTGCTTAGGGAGGTGATTTGTGAAAATTGGTTAGCAGCCACTTACTGAACAGCGTGCTGTTTGAAAACAGTTTCACCTGAATCCAAACATGGGTTCAAGTGAAACCGTAGTGGGAAAATTTCAAGAAATGAGTTGGCTTTCGTTTTCAGACTTTGCTTCAGAAACGCCAGAACGTTACATTTAATTTGCTTCGTTTGAACATGCATTTAAATTCAGCAGGATGTTTAATAGATTGGGGGGAAAAGGTACAGTCATACTGAAATAATTCAGCGGACAAAAAGAAATGTGAATATTAATGTGAGTTATTCTGACTTTCTATTCTGAGAAGAGTGTTTGTGACCAAAAGTGAGACCAGTTGGCAAAACACTGACATTTTGCTGGTGTTTACTGAATACTGTAATTTACGAAATTCCATTTCCTGACTGTGCAGTTGCTACATCTGATATGAACTTTTTAAATGCACTTTTTTCTTGTATCTCTATTGTTAAAAATGGAAACTTTTAGAGGAATAGGGCATAAGAGAAATGTGTGGTGGCCTTCTGAAAAGAAAATTCCTCAAGTTCAGTAAAATGTAGATATCATTCTTATTTAGGATGCTGAATTTTAGCAAGGCATTTCCCCAGTCTTTAAAACTAACAAAAGAGTAACCAGTTTACTAATTATTTCTGTTGCAGTAGATTTGTCTACTTCTGTTTTACTCTTGGCTTTAAACCTGTGAACAATTATACTAAAATATGCAACAAAACCATCATGAAATAAATATGCATATGCCTTAGATAATGGATTCTCAAATGTATTATTTACGCAGATTGTTCATTATGTTGTTATATGGAAAAAGGAAAGAGCTAGAAAAAATATTTTTGCTTTAATATTTGTTTTTTGCAGTCTAACATGAAATATTTATCGTAACAGGCTTCTTGCAAACATTCTGCCCCCAAAAGCCAAATCATATCAGTAGACATCTGATTGCCTTTTATTATCATTAGAGGGTAAAGTTAGGAGTTGTGGGCCAGCGTGATCCCTCATGCTTTGAAAATCAGATTACCACGGTGGGGTCTTCCAGTTTTCCTGTGTTTTGCCCTGCAGAAGAGGACAGGCGGTGCCAGTGCGTGACTGGGGGGCACCAGACCATTCCTGCTTTGGGATCCCTTTGGGATGAAGGGTAGTTTGTTTCCAGAGACGCTGGGCTGTGCTTTGTCGTCCCCCCCAGTGGAAGATGGCCAAGTTTTGCAGGAAGGCACGCTGGGAGCCGAGGAGTAGGGATGCCCAGTGAACCCAGCGAAGCCTGGGATGGCTCGGACGTCGTGGAAGGGGTTCGAGCCAGTGAATGTGGTGCACTGAGGGCACACTGGGCTTTTTGTGCATGTGCAGATCAGCCTAAGCAGGTCTGACATTTCCCAAAGGCATTTGAGCTCCTGGCTCACATGCTGGTGGGTAGGGGTGCACGTGCAGATTGCTGGGTGCCCAACTGGGACAGCTTCCCTGGCAGAAAAAGGGCTTGCGTGTGGAGAAGATGAATGTATGGTGGCCTGCTCTCCAGAAACGTGCCTGAGAATGGAAAAAGGATGAAGGAATAGAGAGATGTGCTAACTTTCCTTTGGACACTTGGAAAAATTCAGTCAGCTCTCTTGAGTAGAGGAAGACACAAAACAAAGACTGGAAACTCAGGTCTCCGATAGCACAAGTTGGAGAATAAAGACCAGAGAGGATTTGGGACTCATCCTTTCCTATGTTCCCCTCTTCCTTTCATTACATTAGGTTAGTTTCTAGGTGCCCACCTGTTGAAAGACTTTGCATGGCCTGTATCCCTGGCTTGCATGATGGAGTTACAGTATTTTCGTGCTGGCAGGGGAATCAGCATGTGCAGAGATTGTGTGGATGCTCAGGTTTCTGCCCATGTTTGCAAAGCACCTACTGCATTTGTGGGGCTGTTCAAAGAGTCACAGCAAGCTCCTGGTCAGGCCTTATAATGTCATTGGGCTTCTTACATCTGCCTAAGTCACAGTTCTCTGACCAGGAATGAAAGAAAACGGCCTTAGCAGTGCTGGGTGATGATTGGAGCCTGCATGGCACTTGCTGTGTCTATGACACAGATGGGTTTTGAATGTCACAGTGAATATATGAAATACCTGCCTGGCTAAGCTTTTGTGATTGCTATATCCTGCATTTACCTTACTGAGTTCTGGCAGACCTCTCCCTTTCAAAATTATTAATATTAAAATAGAGTAATTCTTTATCGTGTGGGGATATCCTTCCAGGCCAGCTCTGTCAGGTGTGGCTGGGAGGCTCCAGGCGCCTCTGCTGGGATGGAGGCAATGCTGAGCCACACCAGGGCTGGATGAGGATTGTAGGTGCCAGTGAAGTTTGGGCTGGAGATGCCACTGTGGTCTGCAAATTGTGGTTCTTAATGGGGAGCCTGTCTGGTTGAATCCTCTGGTGTGTAAATGCTGCCTGATCTTCTGGAGGGGCTGTTCCTTCAGATAAGGTGAGCATGTACCAGCAGTGGGTTTTCTTTCCTTTCTGGCTTCCTTTATTGCCAGGCAAGCAGCATGAATGTCATCGTACAGTGCCCTATTGTCTGAGCTGTCAAAAGCCATTGGGTGATGTGAAAAGTTCCCAGAGATTACATGATCTATTTTGATTTCTCCTTATAGAATTGGGAGCATGATCAGAAAGAGAAATGGGGAAGCTGCTACCTCTGCATTCTCCCCCACCCTGGGGCAGGCCGATGACTGTGCAGTTCCCTAGGTGTATTCCAGGAGTTGGTTGTGATCTGATAAGCCACATCTGGCTCCTGTCCTGCCTGCCAAGGAGGACATCTGTGTTTGTGAAGGACCCTTTATTAGCAAGCAGTGTTTGCAATACAGGAGATGACAGCTTTGCATTCTCATTTTTTTGTTATTCCCGCCCATGCCGTGTTTGCCTTCGGTGCAGCCATGCATTTCTGCAGATGTGTGGCTGAGGTTTTGCGGTCCCAGCTGACGTACTTCAGGTGGGTCCGTGGGTGCTGGGGTCGGTCTGTAGCAGGGTGTGTGCCTGGACCTGGTGGTAAAGCAGAACAACAGCTCTCTTGAGGTTTGGCAGAAAATAGTTTCTTTTTTTCTTTTTTTTTTTTTTTTTCTCCTTTCCCCTTGGTGAAAACAAGAGGAAGCTTTACCAGGTAGGAGGTTGATGCCTTGCCACAAAATCATGTTCTCACATATCAGTGCAGTGAGGGCAAAACCACTAGCTAGACCCACCCTTGGCTGTGGGCAGCATTTACTGTCCCAGTTAGTGATAAAACCCATGTTCACATTGGATCATGAGACTTATGAGTATTAAATTACTCCAGTCAGCTTTTTCATCAGTGTTAATTGCTGACTTTTCTAAAACAAATTCTTTTAAGAAGAAAGAGCTGGTAACAGAAGTAAACAGGAATTTTCAGAGAATTGAGCAGTAATCTCTTTCTTTTAGAGCCACTGTGAAAGTGGGCAGAAATGGAGTTATGCAGAAGATGAGCGTTTTGATGACTGGTGTGGCTGGATCGGTGAAAGGGAAATGACCAACCAACCTGATTCAGGCCACTGAGCATGTCCACACTTAACAAAATTGAGCTGGAAACAACATTTCTAATTAAACTGGGTCAAACCATGTGTGCAACCCAGGTATTTAAAAATAATTATGTGAAACCTTGTTTTTTTTCCAGTGCTTTGCACATGATATTTGTTTGACCTATTCAGAGAGGATGTAGAGTGCTAACAGTGGCATGATGGTGCTTTGTGCTCACCTTGCACTCATTTGATTACAGAGTAAATGGCAAATCAGAGTCGGTGCAGGGGAGCCAGTCCCTAAAGGTGACTCAGTGGCTAATTTCAGAACCTCTTCTTGTTAGGTATTTGTTTTTCTGTAACTCTTCTGTTACTGAATGTAATAGGTTATTTTCTTGTGCAAACATGTCAAAAATAGGTATTTTCTGTAAGCCTCAGTGGTGCAGGGAGGAAAGGAGTTTGTCTCCTCTGATTTGCACAAAGCACGCAGGAATTGAATCATCTTGGAGACTTCAGATTTGGTTGGAATGGGCTGACTGGTTAAAACATGATTGGATACCAGAGCAGTGCAATCCCATACACACTGTTTTCTAAAAAAAAACTGTCTGAGCTTCTGTCTTTGGTGGTGCAAGTTCCTGCAATCTCGTGTGCTCCCCTGAACCTGAAGGTTCAGAAGGTAGAAGGCAATGCAAAGCACTTGGGAGATGGCTTTTCTGGTGGGGTGTTTTCATATGCACTTTGATATTTATTTTTTTTTTAATGACACTTTTGTTGTCAATAGAGACCTAATTATTTAAATTTCTGTTATTTAAATTTGTGCACTGGAAATGCTGTAGAGTTTTAGTTGATCTTGCAAAATTTTCCTCTGGCACATAATACCATATTTATCCAAAGCAGCAATGAGCTCTTGGCGGTGTATTTTGGCATCTGGAGGTAGATGACGGAATATGCAAAGGAGCTGCAAAAGGAAGCTTTTTGGAAACTTGTGGATGGTTAAACTTTTTAAGGAAATTTTTTAAGTGAGCGCTAGATGTTCAAGCAGAAATGCTAATTTTTAAAGTTTATATTATACATGTAAGCCAGCAAGTTGCTGGTATTAGCTGGATGCCTTGTGGAATGTTGAGGTTGTTTTGCTGTTTGTTTTTGTCTTTCTTGACAGCTGCTGTGGATGTGATGCAGCTGGTTGGACAGGCTATTGCTGGTACAAGGTAAAGGAGCACACAGAGTTCAGAGCTTGGAAAATGGCTTTGAGATTCAATCATGAGAAGGGTTCTGGTGCAGCTTCACTGACATCTGAGGTACCTTGGGCTAGGCCAGGGGATTTCAGTGCTTCAGTTTTGAATATTTCTGTATGTGTTTCTGTGCATGCCCTTTTGTCTGTAGTACCTGGGCCCTGTTGTGTTTGGTGTGGAAGAAGTTCACAGAGTTTCCCATTGCTGCCTGTGAAAGCTTCATGTGACACACCAGCTGACAAATCCTGAGTGAAGGCAATCCTGTCGAATCCTCACGCCTGTGAGCGTAAATGTGTGTTGTGAGTCAGAGCAGTGAGTGTTCTCTGTTTCCATCTGGCCTTCATCTGTAGTTTTATGGAGATCCTCGTTTCCCATCAGCTGTGAACTTTGGGTGGCAGCCCTGCAGTTGCTTGTCAGAGATGCTTTTACACAAGTGGACACACTGCAGCAGTGGCTTAGGTTCATTTCTTGCACCACAAACTCTGGCTCAAACCTGTGAGAGGATCTGTGCAATCACACCTTTTCCAACAGAGAAACCATTGAAAATACACTCTTTTTATTGTAAAGTAAGGTTTGTTTTGTTTGAGAAATTTGACCCTTTATGAGACAAATTCAGATATAATCAACTCAACAGCAGAAATTCCTTTGGACATAGAATCATTAAGATTGTCTGGTCAACATCATTGGGTCAGGAGTGCGTGCGAGAACCTCGGTGTTGGGACAGTCCATGATCAGCTGTTGGTGGGAAGTGCTGCAGGGAACCTCTGGGAGGTGTAGCCAGCAGTGCCTGGGAGGAGGGCAGGGGGTCCCCAGCCTGTGCTGGGGCTCTGGTGTTGTTTTACCCACACACAGTTCACTGTATGTTCACTGCTTCATCGTGCCCTGTACAAAATGAACTTGGCTTGTTTAAACAGGGCAAGACAGATGAGAGTTTCAAAATCCGGTAGGGCTGTTCAGTGGTTAATTTCAGGAAACTATTGGTACCTCTTGTGACCAGTTCTTCCAATGATTGACTGCTGCTTTTGCTTCATGTGTGCTGGTAATTATGCTGAGCTGCATTGCTTAAGGCTCTGCGGTTCTTCAGCTGTAATGTGTTTAGCCATTTTCTTGAAGTTATTCTGCAGGGGTATTTATTTCTTTCTTCCTCTCAAGAGCTCACTGTTCATTTCTCTCCTGCTGTGATTGACTTCAATCCCTGCAAGTAATACAGAAATTGAGAAGATACAGCATTGAACGGTAACTGCTTGTAGCTGTTCAGGAGCTATTACTGTGCATCTGACCTGTGGTTTGCTTGAGAGGAGAACCTTTGCCAGGCTTCTGCTGTACAAAGCTGATTAGATCAGTTTAGAAAAAAATAACACCAAGCCTCTTCATGAATTCAGGTTTTTTGGTTTTGAACTTGGAGTCTCCTCTCTGTTTTAAATTCATTAGAAAAGCGAGGTATACTTCACTTGTAAGACTAATTAGAAGGGTAGTCTGGTTTCATTTTAGAAACTAACATAATACTGAAAGCCTTTCCAAACATTTAAGTAATTTTCCCTTGAGTTTTGTGGACCATCTGGCCAATAGGATTTTGGAAGGAAATGAGAATTGACTGCTGCTGTGAGATCAGTGCCATGTAGCTCATCTCTTACAGAAATCATTCAGAAATCTGGAGGCTTGTGTGCTTTTTCACAGACTAATTGTGTTCATTAAATCCCTTTTAATTTTTGGAGAGGATTCACCAGATAGAGCCAAATGAAAAGGCACTGAGAGTAGATGCTCTTTTTTTTCCCCTTCAGTTAAATGCTCTGTGGAGACTTTGGTATGTGTGTAAAGACTATGACCTTTCCCTAGGCAAACCTCAGATCTTTTGAACTTGATGGTATTAGTCAGCAGAGTTTTTGATTTCAGGATTCACCTCAGGTGAACAGAGTCATAGGGAGGGTATTGGCCAAAAAACGCCGAAGGCAAGACTCTGAGACTGTAAGAGAAACCCTTTTAATGCCAGTTTTTAATACTGGGCTGTCCTATTCTGTGTGTGCTGTGCACAGCCATCTGTAGAGGTGCATACCCGCACGGTATTGCGATCTGTGTGAGAAAAACACCGGCAGAACTGGAATGGAAAAGTAAATCACCTTTAAGGCTGTTGTGGCTCTGTCATCATTTAGGCTGGGACTTGCAGCTGTGTACCCTGCCTGCCTCAAAGCCTTTTTTAAAAAACCTAACACCACAGTTTTAACCTGTGCAGAGCCTTGTCCATGTTCTGTATTATAGGCAAGAGAAAATTCAACTACACTGCAGTTGCTGTTCGCAAGAAAGCTGAAGGATCTTTAAGCTCTTAGCAATTATATCACTGAATTTTTAATGTGTACACAAAGTTGTGTTTATGTGGGATAGAAGGCTAATAAAGCTACGTTACTTAAAAAGGTAAAAGATGACTCTCCTAACATGAGGTTTGTAATTGCTGTGTGCAGCTTAACCTTCGTAGCTTTGTAGTGATGGTGAGCCAAAAAACCTTCCTTTGAGGGATTCTTGCTCCAAAAATCTGGCCACTCATCAGCTGACCTCCTGCAGTCCAGCCCTGACTTCCTTTCAGCAGGATGGGGCTGGCAGGACACGCTTAACTGCTTGTGACCTTATCCAGCAGAGATGTGCTATGAGCAGGTTTTCTCTAGCGCCGTGTATTTCTGTGAACGGATGAATGTGAGTCAGGCGGCAAAAATTCACTGGGGTGGAGGGATTTGTACCTCACCCCAGACTTAGCTTCTCAGCAACCCCTGTTCTACAGAGTGAGAGCTTTCCAAAGGCTGAGGCTTTTCCAAAATTGTTTATTTCTCTGGATGAATAGACTTCTGGTGCAGCACACCTTTGCTGTCGTAAATCACCACTGGGCTCCCAAGTGCTCTGCAGGACTGGATCCGTGCCAGGGCTGTTCCAACTCTCCTGTTCACAACAAGAGGAGCCCTGGGACTTCAAATGTTGCATATCCCCACTGCCCTGCATCCCTACTGCCCTGTGCTGTCCTGAACACCCCACCAGCCCAGTGTCCCCAAGCCAGAACTCCCATGGAAGGAGGAAAGCCGCCTGTGTTCACAGAGTCTCTGTGCCCCTGACAGGGGTAGCAAGCCCTGATGGGCGTCTGAGGCTACAAACTTGAGAGTGTTTCAGCAGATGTGAAGGGGTGTGGCAAATGCCAAAGACCAGGATGAATAGCAAGGCTGTTGAAGTTGTTACTTGTGCAAATACTGGTATTTAGGCTCAACGAAATCAGTCTTTATGGCCCGATAAATGGAGTGTGAGGAAAATGGGACAACTGCACACCCTGTTTCTCGGACCTCTCCTCCTATTCATTGTGCTGCTGTCTGAGTTACTTGACCCACATATGGCCCCAAAATGTTGCTTTTCTTTCCTTGCTGGCAGCAATTTCCACTCAGGGGCCTTGCAGTTCCCTCTAAACTCAAGCACCTGAATGACTTTTAAACAGAGGAGGGCTGGAGCTTCAGTGTTTGTCATCCCCTCAGATGCTACTGAAGTATCACCAGATAGAAATTGGACCAAATCAAAGTCCGTGGGAGTTTGGTCCTTCACCAGGAGCAGCTCTGCCTCCGGCAACCCTGTGACCCCCAGCCTGGATGACCCTGAGTGTGGCAGGTGAAGGTTGTTTCTCCAGGGTACTCTAAGTGCTGCAGCTCTCAGTTTCCCACTGACACCCATCAAAGGCCACCCTGGTTTTACCTGCCCCAGGAGAAGTGTTCCTGCTCTTCTTTGTTGCACATTTTTCACATTGTTCAGGAGCTTTAAGTAGCGGTTGGAGATCTAAAGCATCCATGTCTACATGTTAGCTGAGCAAGGAGAAGCCACAGGAATGGGTGCTTCCCTCCAAATGAGCATGGAGCTGCAGAAGATTATATGGGATGTTCTGCTGCAGACACCACCCATTTCAAATAAGTAGAGGACAAACCTCTTGGTATTATGGCCAGAATGGTATTTTCAAAAGAGCTTGGTGCGTTGCTTGATCTTGCTGATCACAGTGAGAATGGCCCATTTGGGAGCAGGTTGCTATAATATCCCCAAAGATCAGTCCCTAGTCCGTTCTCATACAAGTTTGCAGTAGCCTTGAGGGGTTCATGTTTTGCATGAGGATGGTAATCTGATCAAGTGAACATACTGATATTGCAAAAAATGTAGATATTCAAATATGAGTTTGTGAAAGAGCTTGAATTTGTTCCTTTGTTTCATTTTCTTTTCCCACTGCTCTGCAGTCAGACACAGACAAACATTAGGCAAAGCAAACAATCTGCGTTTCCACTCATACAATGGGAGGAAATAGGAACTGAAAGGATAAAAAAAAAAAACCTGGACAGGAAAAACTGCTTCTGGTGCCTCTTGGGTTTTACAGTTCATGAGGGTTGTGGTACAGATATTTAGAGTGGGGATAAAAAACTGTTGTTTTCCTCCAGAGATCAAGGTGATTTGATCTGGTACTGTTGAAATGACCCTTATCCATCCCTCCTTTCTAGACAATGTGGACATGGGTAGAATTTTAAGTGACTGGTGGAAGTTATATTTTCTAATCTCTTCTCTTGGCTAATGTGTTGCTATTTTAGTATATAGGAAGTTCTCCTATACCGCTGCCAACTTAGTTATCTTCAGTGGTATTATGAGTTACAGTGATAATTTTGTTTGTTTCTTTAAACATGTGACACAAATAGGGGCCCTGAGAGAAATTCCTGATTTTCTTTTTAGACATCTTACCCCTGAAACATCTAAAACTTCATTTGGAAAAATTCATAAAATTAGTGTTTTCACTTTGAGTGAGTGCAAATATGTTCCCACTCCTGATACGAGGGGGAAGAGAAAAGCAATAGGAGGGATAAAATGACCTGTTCTGCACAGAAATAGAGTGGTGGTGTTCGCTAGGAAGGGAGTTTGTTTTTCACTGAATATTCAAGCCATTTTTACTACAAAAATTTGATAAACTTTACAACTTTTGTTTTTTTATTTGGAATGCAGTGTAACATTTTAGAGTTTTTAAAAAATTTTAAATCCCTTTATAAATTGTATGTATCCCTAATATTTCTTCATTAATGTAGCAGCCTTTGTCTTAAAGAGAACTGAATGTTATTAATTAGCTTTCATTCTTTATATATCCACATGCAGACATTTTAGGGTTTAGTGCTGGCATTTTGCAACCCAAGTCAAATGTGAAACAACATTTGACTTTTTGGTATGGTCTATGCCTAAAGTGATAGATTTTAGCTGACTTCTTAGAACACAACAAATCGTAGAGTGGGGTTTAGCATATAGGAGAAACAAAGACCAATACAACATAAACCTTGAGGAGCATGTCTTGATTATCTACAGTGTGTTACTATTTATGTTGTTCACCACTGACCAGCAGTGGACAAGGGTGGTATTTTGTAGTGTTTAGGTGATGTGCTTTGCTTTCCCTGGCAGGAAACATTTAGAGTTGGCTCTGAAGGCGGTGTTAGGTTGGAGTCTGCCAGGCAGCCCTATTCCAACGTGAGGGACTGTGCCTGGTGATGTCTAACGTTGGATTGTCTGAGAGCAACAAAGGACCTTCGTGTTGCATCGTGTTGATCTCAGGAGCTGGTGCTGAGTCTGCTGTGTGCTCTTCCTCCTGTTAGCACAGCTAATGGCAGCAAAGCTATCCAGAGTGCGTTTAAGGAGCATAGGGAAGAGGAAATGCAATATTTGGCTATGCTGCCCAAGTGGTGTTGGGTGAGACCTGGGACTGTCTGGAAATGGTGCGGCAGATGTGGGAGTGAAAGGGCAAACGTGTTGCATCCACGTGGTCAGCACCGAGGCACTGCAGCTGGGTTGTGGTTTTATGGCAGTCCCTGCATCCTGCACTGCTGGCATGAAAGCAGTCACTTAAAAGGAGAGAAGGGTGTGTGCTCCAGCTGGGAGATGGAGCTGAGGGCTGGCCTAGAGGTGACCTGAAACAGCTTCCAAAATCTCGTCTCCCAGTATGGCAAAGAAGAAAAGAAATGCTCTGGGGGAATACGATTCTTTGATTTACAGCCCTGAAATACAACAGACATCCAGAGCTGATGTGACAAAAGTGCCATCAAAACTTTTTAATGTCAGTCAGAGTAGGCTTTCCGCAGCCTGAGTTGTGTGATTAAAAGGATGAAGCTGTAATCATAACAATAGCTGTGTTCCCACCTGGCTGATGTCCTGAGCTCTTTGTGGGGGGTTAAAAAAACCAAAAAAAAACCCCAGAAGACTTTATGAAACTGATATCCATCTGTCCAAGGCAGTTGTGGTTTGGGAGTTTTGTGGGGTTTTTTATGTTTGTGGTTTTGGGGTTTTTTAAACTGTCGGAGTTGACGTGGATTACAGGTCATAGCCTGCGATGAAATGGATCATTCCTGAAATCCAGTGCTACTATTCAGTGCATGACTGACCTTGAACTTTGTCTTGGGCTGTTAACTAACAAAAACAAGCTTTAAACTCTTAATTACGTCTTCCTTGGAATATATTCCTGTCCTTTCAAGTTTTGCATTACTGCTGTATTTTTAACTGAAGAGCTCCAACCACGACTACAGTGGGTTGTCTCGCATGGTCGCAGTTGCTGAATTGAAACATTTGGACTGCTCTTCCTGACAGAGCTCACCTAAAAACTGTCTTCCCAGGTGTGCAAGCCCTGACCACTTGTTTACATCTGAAGACCCTGAGGGACAGCGGGATGTCTGTATGAGCAGCCTTTTGCTGTAGAACAGTGGCTGTGTCTAAGCTGCAGCGTAGGAGCAGCATATCTGCAGGTTTTCTATTTTTGGGGTTCTCTTCCCTGCCGTGCTGACCCACTGGGGAGCACGCTGCAGCTGCATGGAAGGCTGCTCCTGCCTGCCTGCAGTGTAAACAGGCAGAGCTCGTGTTCCCACTGGCTCTGGGGCTGGGGTTAGCAAACGTCGCTCGTCCCTTCTAAAGAGCTGGGTCTGAGTAGAAAAGTCCTGTGCGGGTGGAAAGGGAAACAGAAGGATCGTGACTTTGTTAAGGTCACGTGGAATAGGACATAGGGTTTCCTGGATCCCTATGCAGAGCATTGTTCACTCGATTCATAATCTCTTAAAGGCTTTTCTTGTATTAGCAGGATGGAAAGGGTGGGTACCAGTCCCACAGGGCACAGCAGGCTGAGCTGGCAAGCTGCCAGCAGCTGCTGGGCCACACAGATTTACCCAAGATGGGTTCAGGCTTCAAAGTTCATCGGTGCATTTTGAACAGGAAATCTGCTTGCTCGAGTTCACTTTCGGTGACAGCTTGCAGCGACACAGCTGTGCCTTCACCTTGCTCCCAAAGGGCGGGTGGCCGTGAGCTGCATCTGTTATCCCGTAAGGAATGCTTCTGGTTGAGAAAGATCTCTGGCCTACAAAGTCCCACACCTCCAACAGCCACATTTTGCTTTAAAATGCAAACCTTGAACACCCAGAGAAGGTCCCAAGAGTTAAAGTTGGGGTATATACCAGCTTTCGGGATGACACAGGCAGGCAGCGCTGTGATGGGTCACCCAGGAGTCCCTTGTGCTAATGCTGTGAGCTGGTTGTGTCTGTGCCTGATAGCAGAGTGTGTTTGGTATGAAATGGCCCTTCATGAGGGCACAAAGGTGCAAACTGGGAAGTGTCCGAGTCTTCTGGTTTTTGGGAGGTGTCCCTGCCCACAGGCACCTGACTGCCTCTCTGAAACCCCTCCTTTTTAAGGGAGAGACAAGTGAGGTGGTGCTTCTGGTTGCAGACAGGACGTGGGCAAGAACAAGGACTTCTGTGTGGTCAAACCCACCAGCTCTGTGTTGCCTTGATGCCCTGCAGCAGGCAGTCCCTGCCCTTCTCGTGCACTTTTTCCTGCCGCGGTTACACAGGGACAGCTCCATCAGACAGACCCAGAAACACGTGAGCATTAATGAGTGCCTGTTGCCAAAAAGGAAGCCTGCGATGGGACTGCTGTGGGCTGCCTTGGCACGGTGTGCAGCACTTAACTGGACAGCTGGCTTCTGCTGTCTGGACTTGCAATTGTCCACTCCAAATCTGTTGAATCCCAAGTGGGGAGAGAAGCTGATGGGAGCTGTTTCCCACCGCCAGGAAGAGAGAGATGTGCAGGATCTGGGAGGGAAGCTGTCAAACCAAGCTCTCTGCGTATGACTTGCAACCTTATAATCTCATTGGGACCTTGGGTCTCTTCTTGTAATCGTGGCCCAAGCCAGGGACTGTCCAAAATTTTTATTGGAACCTAACATGACAAGGTGTTGTACGTGACTGAATGCATAATTCTGTAAATATACTTAATTCATGTAAAGCCCCTTTATCAGCTAATAGCTGGCTGCTAATGTTGACACTCTTGTTTGATGTAAATAGAAAAGTTCATGCCTTGACCTTTAGTAGAGGGTGTAGGTAAGCGGTTCCTTTATCTGAGGTGAAAGGATAAATACACATCCAAGAGAAACAACACTGAGCGATTTGCTCTATTCCATGTATCTCTCCCTGCAGAGACACGTGGTTGGAGCTCATCAGAACCAGATCTTTGGCATAAAGCATCTCCCACAAGTCTGGCTGCACTGAGCAGTCTGTAGATTTGAAAAATGTGTGTGCTGGCTCCAGGTTTGCTGAATGTTACTGTAGGGACTAACTGGCAACTACAGCAGACTTTGTGCGGAAATACTTTCTGGAGGAGACCAGGAATTTAGCTGGACTCAGAGCTAATGGGAGAATTTTTTCCAGCTGGGATACCTCATCAAAATGAAGGGTGTCACTTCAGTTTGAGAAAGTTGTTGAGCCTCAGAATTGTTCGTGTCTAAGCTCTACATGAGCTTGATAGAGTTTGATGTTGTACTCCTGGGTAGGGATGTGGGTCTTGCAAATGGCTCGTGGATGTTTTGGCTACGTTCTCCAGAGCTGAAGGTGAAAGATGAAACCTTTTATTAGGGAAACCGGCCCACAGACCATTCCAGTCCTCTGTCCAGTTTCTGGGGAAATGTGCAGTGGCGGATCTTGAATCCGAACAGGCTGAACTCTAAAGATCTGGAGAGGATGGGCAGTGGCAGTGTGAACAGAGGGCTGAGAGGGCAATGCCTCTTCTTCTTCTTCCCATTTTGGATTAAATCAATAAGGATGAACTTCACCATGTCTTGTCACTGGAAGTAAGTGAATCAGTTGATCTCATTTGCTTGGGGAGCAGTTAAAACAGCCAATTTTCTCCTAGAAGCTTTAAACAAAAAACAAAACCCCACTTTACTCAAGACAATTCACACATGCTCAACTTGGTGGCTTCAGCAGAAGCAGCAATGTGGGCGCTCCCGTGAACTCTGGCTAACCTCTGAGATTTATTGATAAAAGAAAAAAATAAGGGACCATCACTGAAACCTTTCCTTGCTAAGGCATTACTCTCTATCTCTTAACAAGAAGCCCAGGGCTGTGTTCAGGATGTTTACTGCTTTTAGAGATATTAAGGAAAATTAACTCCAAACACTTTAAAAGACCAATATTGAGAAATCTGTGATTTTTGTTCTGAACTGCCAGCACAGTCATAGTCTGCGCCTTAGTGCAGGAGCAGGATCGAGTTGTGCATTTTCGTTAACAGGGACACATTTTTTGAGCTAAAGGTGAATCACAACCCACAAAACAAAAGGACTAGCTGTTTTCTTTCCCATAAGTACTGATTTTCCAAACCTTTTTGAGGGGGATTTAGTATTCACGTTTATAGTGGTGAGAGTAAGTGAGAGCAGCAGGTTTTGCATGCAGTGGAAATAACTGTGGCAGCAAAATAACCAATATGTGTTATACAGAGGGACAGTTTGACCAGGAGTTATGCTTCAAAGCTAGGACTGAATGCCAAGCCTTTCCCTCTTCCTTATCCTGGTGACTATTCAAGTGCAGTGCTAGCCTAGTACTGATTGATTTATTTTTTCAATAAAGAAGCAGGTTTCCGTGCTTCACTACAGTTACGAAAATCAGTGTTAGTTCTTGGTGCCATCTTTTGCAGAATCTACAGCAGTCCAGGGGAGACTCCTCGTTTCCATGGGCTGGTCACTTGGTGTGTGGTGTCCAGACGCATGGAGTTACCATTGTGCTTGTCTCCCAGCAAACTCTGGGGTGAAGACAGGGTGGCTGTGCTTTGGGGGAGGCCCTCTCACCAAGACATGAAATGGAAATGGGAACATTTGCAGACAATGGCTCCAAGAGAGGAGCTGTGGTTGTGCAGAGCAAACTCGCTGGCCAGGGTTGGCGTTAGCAGGGGTGGACGTTGACCCAACACCAGCATCCTTCGGGCTGGCGCTGGTCACTGCCCGTCCACACTCCCCCACCGAGTCCTGTGTGGCCTGGGGAGAGCGTGCCCTATTTGTGTTCCTCCTGAGGTCTGTGCTGATGTGTAAATCCTATCATTCTACTTCATGAGAAAGTGCTTTGCAATCCCAGGAGTGCTTCCGTGGAAAGAGGACACTTATACAAAAAACTCAGCAGGATTTAGTTTTTTGTAAAAGAAAACATGACTGTGACATATTGCCTGAGAATGAAGAATCATTTTTCTTTGATGCAAAATTGCTTAGTCTTACAAATAACATTTGTATGCACTTTTGTGCAGATAGGACCTGGGTTTTAAAATTACATCAACCCAGCTTTTAATTTTGCAGGTGTAAATTGCACCTGCAAATCATTTTGTCTGCAAAGTGCAGCATTTCATATTTGATTTCCTGATTTCCAGTGGCTTCCTTAACTGGTGTCAGTTATTTTGATATACAGCTTCACAGGCACTACTACTTCAGGAATAAAATTACAGTCTCAAAGCTTCAAACCCATTTCTGAACATTTGATGGAAGTGAGGAGTTCATTCACTGTTCATTCAAATCTTTTGAATACTATCTTCCAGTGTGAGGTCAGTGCTGGTTATCGTGGTAAAAGACTTCATCTGTGGTATCTGTTGAGCAACTTGACCAAATCAAAGCAAGGAACTGCAACTAACAGCGAGATTCACGGTTGTGTTCGTGATGCATGTTCTTGTGAATCACATTTTGTCAGTCTCAGGAGCAAGTTTGCTCTTTTAATAGATTTATTTCCTATTACCTCCCTTTACCTCGCTGTGTTTTCACAACCAAGCCTATCATCTAGTCTGAAGTTACCAGTTGTCTGTTGTTTAAAAGTGTCTCTGGGGTGTGGGCATTTCATAATAAACTGTGTGTATGTGTAGGCACCCACACAGTCCAAGTCCTGGGTTCGTTCCTTCCCACCACCACAGAAGATGACGTTTTTAAATTCAAAGCTCCTGCATGCTTTTGGGGAAGTAGCTGAGATATAGTTGACTCAGCTGAAGTAAGAATCATAAAAACTTAGCATTTTGAAGTAAAAAGCATTAAAAATTTCAAAAAAAAAAAGAAGGGCAAAAACATGGATAAAACTTTAGTTTCTCGGCAGCCACGTACAGGTTGCCAGATCGATGTACTGGAACCCAGAGTTTTGTCTTTACCCTGAGGTGTGCCAGGACATGTCAGGGATCAAGGTAGGGACAGAGCCAACTGCCCAGTGCCTTCCAGCTTCCCCAGCATGCCTCAGCCATGGATGGCAGGACAAGAACGTGGCTCTTGTTTAGACATTCTGGGACTGTGCTGAGATTTCCTAGAAGAGGAGGCTGGAGGGCTGGCATCACTTGTTGAACAGAAGTTAGGTGGAGACCCATAAGCTTGTGCCATGTTGTGCTGTGAGAACACAGGTCTCCCAGCATTGCTGCTTCCTTTGTGCTAAAGGGAAATTCAACCCTGTAGAGGTAACTCTGTTAAATTCAGAGCACAGTAACACATCACCAAACTTCACCTTGGTAGTTTTGTGTCGCTGGAAGGTTGTTTGGTGCATAGAATCATAGAATAGTTTAGGTTGGAAGGGATCTTTTAAAGGTCACAAGAGCCCTTTAAATGTCCTACCCCCTGCAAGCAGCAGAGACGCCTTCAACTAGAACATTGCCTTGAACGTGATGGAAAGCAATTAGTCAAACCTAGTTGTTATATGCCTAATTTGTTGATGTATTCATAGTTTGTCTACATGTTTCACTTAGTGTCTTCTGTTGTTTTAACAGGGTCGCCATGTTAAGACTGGGCAGCTGGCAGCAATCAAAGTGATGAATGTTACTGAGGTGAGTGCAAAACCAAAAATAATAAGGTCATTGTTAAGCTGCAAGGAAAAATAATCAGATCATGAGAAGGTGGACAGCTCATGAAAGAAGATCCGCTGGTATAAATCATGGTTTCTGAGCACTGGTTTGTGTCTTGTAAAGTACTGAGTGGTGTTAACATAACCATGTTTTTTAAGTCTGGCTGACCAATGGTGACAAAGCNCCCTGCAAGCAGCAGAGACGCCTTCAACTAGAACATTGCCTTGAACGTGATGGAAAGCAATTAGTCAAACCTAGTTGTTATATGCCTAATTTGTTGATGTATTCATAGTTTGTCTACATGTTTCACTTAGTGTCTTCTGTTGTTTTAACAGGGTCGCCATGTTAAGACTGGGCAGCTGGCAGCAATCAAAGTGATGAATGTTACTGAGGTGAGTGCAAAACCAAAAATAATAAGGTCATTGTTAAGCTGCAAGGAAAAATAATCAGATCATGAGAAGGTGGACAGCTCATGAAAGAAGATCCACTGGTATAAGTCATGGTTTCTGAGCACTGGTTTGTGTCTTGTAAAGTACTGAGTGGTGTTAACATAACCATATTTTTGAAGTCTGGCCGACCAATGGTGACAAAGCGATAAGGGAGTGCATTGCCGTGTATTTTGGTGGTCAGTAATATCAAAGACAAGAAGTCCGTTCCTGCTTATTTCTAGTTGATTATCTGCTTTCAGAGATAGCAATTAAAAGATATCCTGTAGCTTTGCACCACCTCTGCTGTGTTTCATCACATCCTATCCCCTCGCATGCCAGCCGTTCCTCACAGTAGTGCCCTGACAGCCAGCAAGGAGGAACATGTTAGAAATGCAAATGCAGCGGGTTTTTTATTGTGATTTGAGAGATGAGGGAAGGAGACAGTTTAATTGGCACTGTCCCTGCTCACATTTATAAATGGGTGTCAGTGCTGAAACAGGGTGTTGAAAAAGTTGCTAAATATTGGGTTTTGTCTCTCCTTTTAAGAGCACAGCCAGTAGTGGAGCAGCTTGCCTCCTTGAGACCATTAGCCTGAGCCCCAGGGAGGTTGACGAGACTCCCTGCTTCTTCCTCTTGAGTTTCCTAGAAATCTAGTTTGGTAGGATGCACTTAGACTCACTGAAGACCAGCTCCCTGTTCTGTCATTCTGGCAGTGTGGATATGGAGAACAGAAATCCAGCTCCTCTTCCAATATTATGGAAGGGTTATCATCTGAAATTAAAAAAAAACAGGCTGAATCCTTTGGGCCAGGTCTGCCAGTGGGTCATCTACACGTGGTGTTTGGGCAAGCACGAGCAAGCCTTGCTTGCATTTTCATTTGTCTTTTGATTGTCTCGGAAGGCCGCAGGACAAGTTGGTGTCTGTGTTGGTCCTGTCATGTAGAGCAGGTCCAGGACAGTTCTCTCTT
The DNA here is from genome assembly GCA_013398855.1 of Mohoua ochrocephala. Classification (NCBI taxonomy): domain Eukaryota; kingdom Metazoa; phylum Chordata; class Aves; order Passeriformes; family Acanthizidae; genus Mohoua; species Mohoua ochrocephala. The sequence continues at coordinate 43,923 of VZTA01004997.1, read as the reverse complement.
TTGATATGGTGTGGGAATCCAGCCCTGAGCAGCAAGTGGTCTGAACTTGGATGCTAATGTAATGTACAGAGCACATCTAAGGGCTGGTTTGACCATGGCTGCTGTTCGTGCAACAGGTGTGTGTGGCTGAATTGCCAGTTTTGTACTGAGGAGGGTGCTTTTTGTTTAAATGAGTGCTACATTTGATCGGTGAGATTTCTGCTTTTAGGTCTGTGGGTACATAAATCATCAGGTGCTTTGGCTTTAAAAAATGGCAGTCACCAAACGAGAGGCTGCTGGATTTTGGAAGAGAGAGCAGATAGGGTTTGGATGACAGATTTCTGAGATGAGAGCACCTCCCTGCCTTGACAGAGGAGCTGATAGGATGGATCCTGGCACAGACTCAGAAGTTAACCAGAGCTGCTTTTCTGCTTTGCTGGGTCAGTCAACAGTGTGTGAGGACTGGTTAAAGGTGTCACTTGTGGGCTGTCATGTTAACACCAGTGACAGTCCCTTCCTTGATGTAGCAATTGAAGAAAAGACTGCAGGAAGGGAACCTTGGAAAGATTTCTTTCCCTTTGCTATACATAACACAGTCTCCTTTGTATGCAGGCAACAAACTGTAGCATCCAGTAATGCCTACTTACTTGGAAACAAAATTTAAATAGAGGACAACCATGTGGTCCCACTTCAGGAATCACCTTGGTAGACTTGCAGGATTCTGAGAACAAAATGCAGCTGTTTAGGTCTGATTTGCTGCAGGTGACAGAGCCAGCATCATACTGGGGAACCTGTCCCATTGTTTGAGGGGGAGTGATAGCAAGTCATGCTGTTTTCACATTGAGACCCTTCATGGGAAGGTTTGGGAGCTGTGGGGAGCATGTTAGTGCAACTGCCCAAAGGAGTTTTCCCTGGTGCTCTCCCCCCACTAAACCCTGAACAATTCCAGCTCAGCTGTGCTCAAGTGTTCCTGCTTTCTGGCCTTGGCACAGGGTGAGTGCAGGGCTTTCTGCTCCTATTTCCACTTTCCTAATGCAGAGTTGGCTGTATTCCTGCTGCTAGGGCACAGGCTGGCATGTCTGGATGCAGTCACTTCTGCTACTTCTGCCACTTTTGTTCACCAAAAGATTCTGATTCTTTCACCGAATCTACAGGGTTTCTTTTTCCAGTAAGAAGTCCTTTCATCAGAAACTGCCTGACCCGCTCCAGCTGTGATTGTTCAGATCTGGGGCCCTCCGAGAGCTCAGCAAATCTGCCCTTTGCTGTCATGAGCTGCAGCCTCAGGCCATTTTCTTGAGAGTGCCAGCAGGATGCTGTGGTCATTGTGGGATCCTCTGGACATCTGTCAGGAAGTGCTGCCGTGTTGAGTTGCAGGGGGAGTGGGGGGAGCCCTTTGAAATGGTTAGAGGGGAGCTGACGGCAACGTGCGCTCATGCGCCTCTCCATGCAGGCTCTGCTTCCTGTTTTTTGGCAGAGCCGAACAAGCAGAGTGCTTGCAGAGAGACTGGATTCTTGCTGCTTGTCTCTTCAGCTGTCGGTGCAGGTGATCAAAGAGCTCTTCTCCAGCGCATCCTTCTCCATCTGTCTTTGCTTTCATTCTTTCTAGAGAGCAAAATAACATGTAAATGTGAGACTTGTTGTTAGACCTGCCCCAGTACTAAGGGGTCTCTTGGTGCAGTATTTATCAGCCGATGATCTCGTTTCCCTTTGCGGTCAGAGGCGTGTGTTTTCTAGTTCTAATGCCATTGCAGATAGGCCCACATCTTCAAAAACAGCCTTTGATCATGAACCTGTCATCTCTGTGCACACAGCCATCTGCGCCAAGGAATGCGTTGGTTTGTGAAAGCAAGCAGCTTTTTGCACCTGCACATCTGCGAGCCTCTTTCCTTTCCTTGAGCAACATTGTTTATGAGCAGGTTTGTAGACCCCCGAGACATGAGGCTGATGGTAATGCTGGCAAGAGGGGTGGTGGAAAGTGGAAGTTCTGAGTGGGGGCGTGCAATGAGAAGCTGAGGGTGCTTTTCTCCCCAGTCACCCTGCCTGAAGGATGTACGTAGCACTGAGGCTTAGCGAGTCTGGGTTTGGTTCCTGGGCAGGCCTCAGACGTGACCCATGGGGTACAATCACTCACATTTACCCTTTTGCCTTGGTTTTTCCATGGCATAGAGTATTTTTCCCAAAACTCACTGAGGCACTGGGAAGCCAGAGTGCATTTGTCTGTGAAATGCCCAGCTGCTGTCCTTTGTAGCCCTTTGCCTTGCAGACTGACTGGCACCTGAAGCTCAGCCTGCTGTCTGCTCTGAGTGTTGTCTCTCCAAGGCACTCAGCCTGTACTGGGCAGTGTTACCTGGGCCCTATAGGCCAGGATGGGCAGGAGAAGGAGAAGCAGGTGCAGGCCTTCAGGGTAAATAAAGACACAAGAGTAAGCAGGAATTGCATCTTGCTGGAAAGGAGCATTACACATGTGCAGCTACTCTTGCCAGTGGGTGTGGAAGAGCTTACGGGGTATCCCGGTTGTGTTCATGGACAGCCACACGCTTGGTTTTGTTTTAAAAACATGGAGGTCAGATTGCAGAGGAATAGAACGTACTTGGGTAAGAGCCAGCATGGTTCCAACATCCAGAAAATTAACTGGGTAAAGGAAGAAGAGCTGAAAAAGAGGCAGCAGCAATGAAGAAGTGGTTGGGATCTGCCAGCTCCCCGAGGGGAACTTTGTGAAAGCTACAGGCTGGTGCTGAGGGCACAGCAGGGAGCTGGGCTCCACCAGCGCAGATTTCATGCAGATGGGCAGAGTTAAAAAACCCAGCCCCTTAACATCTGTAAATATTTTAGGTAATTTGGAGAAGGCCTTTACCAGAGATGAGTGTTGCCCCTCTGCACGTTTGCAGAAGGAGTTTGCAGAACGCAGGAGGGACAGCAGAGGAAGAAAGGAGTCCTCCCTGTTTGTTCCTCTTTCTGCCCTTCTTCCCTAAAGATCCAGAAACTTGTGTAGATGACAGAACCCTTGTGGTCAAGTCCAGGATGACAGTTCCCATGTCCTTATTCTCTGCCTCCTCCCTACCTGCTTGTGTCCACCCTTTCACGTGCACTGCCTGGAGTCCCAAAGGGACTTGGGAGCCTTGTATCCCTTCAGCACAAGCTCTCACCTCCCTTTGATTGTGCTCTGTCCCTGTGCAGAGGGAAATTAGACCCTGCTCCTGGAGGATTTCCTGCATGCTGTCTGGGAGTCAGCTCCCATTTCTCCTGGACACTCCAGGTGCTGCCCTGGGCTCCTCTTTAGCCCCACTAATTCAGGCATACAACATCCAGGGCTGTATCAAGCCAAGGACTAAGGGTCCTCCTTTCTCCCTAACTGCGAACAAAAGATAAACGAGCTATTTAGTTTAATGTGTGCAGCTTGAGAGCCTGTGCTCAACAAAGATTATTATGAAACCTGAAATAGCTCATATAGCTTCAACTGCAGTTATTTTACATCTCCAAAGGCTTAATACAGTTAGGCTTTGGTCTGGTAACGTGTCTCCTGGGGGTTGATGTTACTGGGGAAAACTTACTGGTCCCTTCTGTAGGGAATGATTTTTGTGTGGTCAAGTTTAATAAGACACATCATATGTATATTCTTGAGGGAATTTGGCTTTAGCCTGTCAGGCTTTAATGCATTGCTCCAGGTAGAAAGGACGATGTGTCTGGCTTTGTAAGCAGTCCGTTGTGATGGTTAAAGGAATGCTTCAATGGCAAAACTACTGGAAAACCACAGAAAAATGTCCTTTGGGGCTGAATTGTTCTTGCTGCCGCTTCTTTTTTTTGTTTTTTTCCCTTTCCCTTCAGCTAGTAAGTGCTGACTGGGATGTTTTGCAACAAGGTAAATTAATTTTCAAGTTTGTCGTGTTCCTTTTAACTGATACAAGGATACCTTGCAGCACCACTAATTTCCTATTAAAACGTTTGAGATGGCAAAACCTACGTGTGTTTCACTGGGTGTGGTGCACCATAGCAAACAGGCTCTGAGGGGGGCCTTTCCCAATCAGGCAGTTCTCTCTGAAAAAGGGCATTTCCTTCTAACATAATTATTAAAACTTGTGTTTCCATTAGTTGTCTTATTGTGCACAATGCTGTATGGGCAGGAGGGAACGTCTGCCCTGGTGAGACTGAAACAAAGACAAGGAAAAACAGGCAGCTGGTGCCTGGAAGATGATGTCTAGGGGTGTGCTAGCCCCCAACACGCTAGAGGCTGCTTCATGGATGGCATGATGTTAGGAGGGGGAAGAAGTCCACAGTCCAGAGAGGGCAGCCTCACAGCTGTAAGGAAAGAGCAGATCCTAACCCTGGCTCATGCTGGAGTTTGATTTATGGCAAGTCGCCTCCTTCTTGGCTTTGGTTTCCTCCCAGCAGGACCCTCCACAGGACTGGGAAGACAAATTGGCTGATGTGTGCACTAAGCGCTTTTCCAAGTATTTAAGTAATGGAGTGTTAGGAATAATTTTATTTTTGTTTGAATCTGGTTAGTTTCTCCGAGACTAAATTACTGCATGCAGAAACCATAAGTGGGGGAGTAATAGGTCCTGTCTAAGCTCCCTGAGGAGACAATATGCAATTTTTATGCCCAAGTGGGGATGGTTTTGATTCTTTAGGTCAAGCCCTAGAAATTCAATGGTTTAGACCCATGCATCTGGGTGATTCAGTTGTCAATTTAAGAGCCGTCCATCAGCTGCAGTCTCATAATCCCAGGGTAACTCTGGTCCCGGCCTCCTGCTCAAAGCAGGGTCAGCCATGAGATCACACCAGGTTGTTGAGGTCTCCAAAGACAGAGGTTGCTTTGCAGCCCTCGGGCTCAGTGATCTGTGGTCACCTAAGGAGCCTCCTGCTCTCTTTTGTTACAGAATGAAGAGGAGGAAATCAAGCTGGAGATAAATATGCTAAAAAAGTACTCCCATCACCGGAATATTGCTACGTATTATGGGGCTTTTGTAAAGAAAAGTCCTGCAGGCCAAGATGATCAGCTCTGGGTAAGTGTTCAGTGTCATTTCTGCTCATCAGATTTACAGCTCCTCCTTTAGAGCTCCAGTGTGCTTGGCTTGAACTCTGTCTCAGTGAAGGTCTGAAGTCACTGTTCTGAAGAATAACATATGAAAGAGAAAAATTACTCCTCTCTAGACATCTTCCATCCTTATGATTTCCTTTGAGGATGGGCATGAAGTATGTTATGATTCTTATGACTTGTGCTGTCATTCTGATTTGTTGCTTGAACCTTTTTTTTTCCAAATTAAATGCTTCTATTTTCTTCTTTTTTACTGAAGTGAAAGACCTTGTCCTTTTCCCCTTCATTCCTCATTCTTGTTGCTTTCCTCTCCTTTTTTCAGATGGAAAATAAAAAAAGGAAGCAGAGTAATTGGCAATACAGAAAAGAAGAATAACGAGTCCTCCAGTTTTTTGCTGCAAGATTTTTGAAGCTCTGCAGCAAAATGAGAAATTTCAAATTTTTAAAAAATTCCCATGTTTTTCAGTGCTGTTAGCGCTTGCTTTTCCAACTTTTGTATATATTAAAAAAAACCTACCTAAAACCTGCAGAGAGAGGAGAGGAGCACTAGCCAGGTTTTTTTATTTATTTAGCAGTGGTGTGATTCAGGAAATGAGATTTTAAGTCAATTGGCATCCGAGGAGGCCATGGGTAGTTTGCCATGCCCGGGTTGTGGTGGGAGTGGGTGTTTGCAGGTGTTCTCTGTGCTGGCACCCTGGCAGAGCTGTGGTGAAGGTGCCCTGTGTGTGTGTTTGTCTCTCCGCAGCTGGTGATGGAGTACTGCGGTGCAGGCTCCGTCACTGACTTGGTAAAGAAGACAAAAGGGAACTGTTTCAAGGAAGACTGGATTGCTTACATCTGCAGAGAGGTTCTCAGGGTGAGTCCTGCCAGCAGAGCTTCGCTGCTCATTTGCAACAAAAAGGCCTTTCCAAGCCTTTGGTTGCTAAAATAGGTCACTAATGAGCATTATTGTTTAAAGGTTGTGATCCATGGGGCTCATGGGCTATGGTCCTTGAGTTCAGAAGAGCCCTGAGAGCCGGCATGATGGCTGCTTGACGTCCCATATTGTTGCAGTTAATCCCATTTTCTGTATGAAGAACAGAAAATTCCTCTTTCCTATGGCAAATGGCCATCTTCTGAAATTCCAGACAGTGGGCACCTAGAAAAGTAAATAAATTTTCTGGTTTCAGTATGTCTGCCCTCCACATATCAGCAGATCGTGCTGCTCACTGCTTCAGCTGTTCGTGCTTGTAAGATCTTTTTGTTCAAAGTTCCTTTACCTGCACACACTCAGGGGTCTCTTTTCCACGTTATTAGAGGCAATGTTGACTAAACAGCATTCCAAAATCTTAAAGGTGGCCCTGCTGGGACAATATTCCCCATGACAAATCTTGGGGCTATATTTCATTCTATGCAAGCTTAGGGTTGCTTTCTTTTTTTTTTTTTCTTTCTTGGAAAGTTCAGAGGATAAAACAATTCCCAAGTGTAATCTAGTGAACTAGCCTGGAAAAAATAGGAGGTTGGAGCCAGTCATTGTAAATTCAAAACCCATTACAGAGTTACTGATCCATCTTCCCTATAATAGAGTTTTACATCTTTTTTAAATAATGGTAAGATAAATATGTGTTCTGGGAGTTGGAATTTAGATGGCATGCTTGAAGTAATGCTTGAATAGGGGTAAAACTTTGTTTCTGGGGCATAGGCGTTGAGAAATGTGCTCAGTAGAGAATATTGGCCTTTTTACAGGGATTTGGCACTAGCCTGCAGATTATGATCATTATATCTGGAGAGTGTGGGGAGTTCTTCTGCAAAAGGACAAAAACCTTCATGGTGTGATCAGGTTGTTCCTCATCGGTGTGGCTGTAACGTCTCTGTTAAAGCAACTGATGTTAAAACATTTGGTTTCTGCTCATGCAGCTGAAAACTGTAACAGTGTGTTGGTAAAAGCAAGGGATTGGATTTAATCATGCTTGTTTCAAAACACAATGGCCCAGTTGCACATGGATTGACAGTGTTTCCTTCTGGAAAATACACAAGCTGGGTGAAAGCTCTATTTGAAGCCATTAATATTAGAGAGGCTAAATGTTGCGAGTGAGGAATCTCTGGATTACTCTAACGGAATATTTCAGTGTGTTCCTTTATGTCTATGCTAGTTCAACCATGGGCAATTTTGAAATGCAGGAGGAGACAGCAAATATTAGCTGATTGAAAACAGTATTTGCTGCATTCAAAAAAAAGGTCTGACATGGTATTTTTAACTTTCTCTAGTCCATTTACCACTGAAATTCTCGTTTTGTTGAATGCAAAATTTAGGCCACTACAACCAGCCAGCTGCTGTCTCTGGTCCTCATACAGAGCATTCTGCTTTGCTCTTTTTCTCTTTTGTTTGCTTTTAACATAGAGTGTAAGGAGCATCCCTTGATTCTGAGACAGAAGTTTAAAATATTGCTACCTCGTTCTCTTCACACTTGACTCAGGAGATGCTCCTCCACTGTCAGGCCTGTGGTGAAGAAGACAATCAAACTTACGGTTGCCGTCCTTTCTTCTCACTGAAAGTGTTGCTAGTAACATCTAAAGGACTTTCCTTATGAATAAAGTCTGAAAAGGGTAAAAGTGTAATAAGGCAACAGTGCCATACTCATGGTCATGTTAGGAAGAAAGAATAAGGAAAATCTGGTTTTCCTTTAGGGATTGGCACATCTTCATGCTCACCATGTCATCCATCGAGATATTAAAGGACAGAATGTTCTTCTCACAGAAAATGCAGAAGTAAAATTGGGTAAGTTTCCTTAAATGTGTGCTAGAAACCTGTTTGTTAAAATTTGACATTTCCATCTTGACTCAGAAAGAACTTTTGGTAACCTAAGTGCAGCCTGTGTGCCAAGTATCGTTAATGCTTGTGCTTACAAGGTGTCTGGCATGTAGAAAGAGCTGAAAATGTGAAGTGTTCTGCAAGGGTGTCCCTCACAGCCTGTGAGCAATACAGGCAGTCACACAGAGAGCCAGTCCAGTAAGTCACAGCCCCATCAGGCCTTCACAGAGGATCCTGGCGTGCAAAAGACTTCCAAAGTAAAAAAGTTGGAGGAACAAATTTTGCTAATCCGTTTCTGTAAAGGAAGTGGTCTTAGAGATTTTCATAAATCTGACAGTAGGTGGGATTACTCATGTGTAAGGGCTACCACTGAATAACAGTCATCTCTCAAAGAAGTTGGAGGGTTTACTCATTTCCTTTGATTGCCGCGACATGTCAGTGTTGACAACTTCTGACTTCTTAAAAACTGAACTCAAGTGCATACCTCTCTTGAGGAGGGCACGTCTTTCATGTTTTGGAAAGATGTCACAGGGAAGTCTTTTAAAGAAATCTCAAGGTGAACACTTCTCATTTGTGATGACCTTTACAGTCCCTCTCTCTCTAACTGAAAAAATTCACTGTAGAGTTGGAAAACAATAAACATGGTTTGTGGATGTGTGGGGTAGGATGTTTGCTTGGAGCAAGCAAAAATAAGTACTTTAAATCTCATTATGGTTTAACCCTTTGGCAAAAACCTGGCTTCACTGAAGTCAAAGGGAGTTTTGCTGTCAAATTAAATGAGGGCAGGATTTTGCTTGTAGTCTCTAAATGATATGTACATCGTGAACAGTTGTCAACTATTCCCTCTTACAACAGGTGAGATGAGGGTGTCGTGTTTTTTGTGTAGTCAGTAGTTCTACCATTCCTCGCATGGTTGACAAAACAGTTAAACCTTCCTGACTCTGGGTAAAGATGAAACAGATTTACTAAGTATAATGATTACAAAAAAGAAGAAAAAAGAGTTGTTTCCAGAGAGATTTAGCTCATGTGTCTTAAGGCAAAGAAGCTAGAAAGCCAAGAGTTTCTCAATTCAGTTCTATTCCACTTCAGTATAAGAAGTGGAAGTATGAGTGCACTTCCCATCAGAAGCACAGAGCACAGAATGATCCCAAAGGTTGGGTCCATCTTCTTGGAGAAGGTTTGTTGAGCCGGCACGTGCAATTATAGCAGTACAAGTGATTTTGGTTTGCAGATGATCTGCAGTGAGGCAACATCAAGGAGAAAATCTGCTCCTTGGTGGTAACCACGGGGCTGTCTCCTTTCAGTCCTTCCCTTTCCCCCTTCCTTTGTCTCCTCTGTGAGTACCACTCCAGTGCTATCCCAGTGGATCCAGTTAGTATGTCTTGGGTTTTTGTTCAAAGAGAAATACAATCACATAAATATTGGTTGTATGGACCCTTTTCATATTGAACAAAACCATTTTGCTGTACAGCCCTTATGAAGGTATCACCCTTTTCAGCACAAAGGGAACCACACAATTCACTCATTACAATCATCTAAGATGAGAATGAAGTAGTAGATTCTCCAGTTTGTTCTAAGATACTGTATGAATGTAGGGAAGGATTTATTCCAGGCACCTCAAAATGAAGTGATATGGTGGTTCTTTCCAGCTTTCACAGGTGGCTATATTAGACACATCCAAGTTTGCCTTGTGTGTAGATCCTATTTTTTCTTTCAGTCTAGTTGAAGACCTTGAGTCCTACTCAATGAACCATTTAAATGAAGCATAAATTATTCTGTAATGTCTTGCAGAGCAGTTCCTCTTGCTGTAACGCACTGGGCAGATGTAGCATGCTGTTTATTTAATTCTTCTGTCAAAAAGAAGGGAAAAAGAAAGGCAGTGAAATTTCAACTATTGGATTAAGATATGCTGGAGGAACTCAGATTTCATATATATTGTAGCCCAAAGGTTTGGTGTTCTAAACAGTATGAGAGTAACCAAGCACACACTCTGCCACGTGGGTACAACTTTTTGCTAATTTCTTTACCTCTTCTTGGCTTTTCAGTGGATTTTGGTGTAAGTGCTCAGCTGGACAGGACTATTGGGAGAAGAAACACATTTATTGGCACCCCGTATTGGATGGCACCCGAGGTAATTGCTTGTGAGGAGAACCCAGACTCTACATATGATTACAGAGTAAGTGTTAAACTCTCCATAAGGTAAGAAAACATGTGGGTTATTGCTGAAATCCTGCTCATTTGAAAAGTTCAAACGTCCTGCCTTTTAAACCACAGTAATCCTAGAACTGTACAAATAGATGTATTTGTGATACGTGGGTGGAGGCTTTTTAAGAGTGAGGTTTCACTGTGAGTATTTTTTGTGAATTTTTAATACATGAAATACACTTTCATGAATTTCTCTGCAATAAAAACGTACTAAGAAGGTTGCAGGTCTGGATAGAAAAGAAAGGAAGAGAGAAATTCCAAAGGAATACTTGAAGTAGTGTGATATTAATATGGCAAGTTACTGCACCCTGTGATAGAGCTGTTTTGCTCTGTACTCAGCTGTGAATTCTGAGTTAATTGGCAGTAATTAGTATCCCTTTGCTCATTCATGAGCATGTGACTGTGAGCAGTTTCCCATCCCAGGATGATTTCTGGTCAGGGGCAGGGTGGCTGAGGTGAGAAGGCACAGAATTTCCTGTATTTCAGCTGGTGAGCATTTCCTCTTGTCCTTACCATGCAGCATGTTTTCCAGGGATGGCTTTCTGAGCAGGTGTCTTCTGGGTGACCCTGCAGTCACTCTTTTAGTTCAGGTGCTCTCTCCATTGCCACTTTGCATCTCCTTCCAGTTGTGGATTCTGAATTACTTAGGAGAAGAACCTGTTATTGCTTCCATTTCCTAGTGGTTCATAGGCTGTGATTCTCCCTTGCTCAGACCTTCTGTGCTGCACTGGCCCAGTGAGGTCATGTATGTGTCAGTCATGACTGAAATAGGGTTTTGGTTTCTTTTCATACCATACAGTCTTCTGCTGAAACCTCAAGAAGTTAATCTCTTGTCTTCATTCCCTGTCCCCAGTTGATTTCCTTCTCAGAACCTGTACTTTCCAGAAGATAAAATCATAAAGAATGTGCACCCCTAATTCTTGAGCTTTCTTTGCCTTCAATAATAATCCTGGTTTGTCTGCTTCCAAATAGATACTGCAGATGGTGGTTTAAAACTGATCAGCAGAGGGTTTTGGAAGCACTTTTGCAAACAGTGCTGTGACTCAGAAGGTGGCACAGAGCTGGTCTTTCCGACAGAGATTTGTACCTGATAGGATGAGCTAAGTAGCAGGAAGCCACTCCATAACCTCCTGCTCTTCAAAAAAAACCAGAACAAACAAACAAGACAAAATGAGTACAAATATATCCAGATAAATATGTTTGTATACACATTGAGCTTTACAAACACCTCTGTCATCCTCCCTTACACCTGTCTGCTTCTCACGCTTTGGAACTCCAAAATTCCTTGTAGCCTGGATGTTTCTCTCACTGTCCTCAAAACCTGCAGTACTGCCCCTTGAAGACTCTTAATTTTCAGTCATTTACTTAATAACAAGTAAGGATTGTGGATCTATGAAATTCCCACCAGTTTTGTTGCTGAATCCCTCCACAAACTGTGGTGTGAACTGGCTTTCAGCTTGTGTGAAGAGTTCAGAGCAGCTGGACTGAGAGGGCTCTGTTAATAAAATTAGATTGAGTGCTGGGCTGGGTATGAGCTGCTATTCAGGTAATGGTTTATACCTTCTGATATTTGAAGGTTTTCTGTCACTCTGATTTTTAAAAAGATAAGTTTTAGAGAAGCTCTGCAAGTTGGTTTGGCCACGTGCCTCTCATGTGGCTACATTTAGACGCAAAAATGATAAAATAATGCACATGATTAATCAAGTGGAAACGTGTGAGGTTTTTACGGCCACTGGTGGTGGTTGCAATGTACCTTCCATGATCAAAACCTGGCCCTTGGCATCCAGATCAGCTGATAAAGGGAACTCCACTCTGTTAACTGAGCTGAACATACATTGTGACATAAATCTGACTGCGTGATGTACTCTCCTCTCATGTGCCCAAAAATGTGTGACTGGAGACTTTGTAGACAGAAAAAATCAGACCCCGAGGCCTGACTGTAATTCCTGTTCCATCAGTGTAGAAACTCAGCCACAACTGCTCTGAAATAAGCATTAAGACCAAGAATTATTTTTGGCCAGAAGGAGAAGGAGGCACTGCTGTGTGTTGCTGCCTCATGAAAACAGATTTAAGACATATATTTAAACAGTGCCTGCTATATTCTGTCTGGCTCTTGTTTTTTGAATGCAGAAGGTCTGCATTTTGGGGCTGGCTGCTTAAATGATGAATCAGCTGTTCAGAGTTGCATGGGAAATGAGAACCTTCTGGCTATTAGCACATTTCCTAAAAGCTCATTAGGGAGTGGGAGGGAGCAGAATATTTGTCACTCCGAGTAAGACAACATGATTCAGGAGAGATCGAGGGAAACTGTGAAAAAAAAATAACCCAAACCCAAGAAAAAACCAGAAAACAAAACAAACAAGCTTGAATGCTGCAAGCTGCAAATTGCATTGTTTCTTTTCCTGCAGAGTGACCTGTGGTCTCTGGGAATCACTGCTATTGAAATGGCTGAAGGAGCTCCTCGTAAGTGATTTGGTGTAAAGGTGGGAGTGTTCTGTGTTAAAAGGAACTATGCTTGGCTAATGCACTAATGCACGGAATTCTGGTTCTGTCTTTATCTTTAAAAACACTCTATGACTTTTTTTCTTTTTGGACTCTTTTGCTTTCTTCTTCCTTTTAGACTCTTTCAGTTTTGATTCCTTGCCTTCCTCTCCTGGGATAATAAAATTTTTTTCTTAAAGCTCTTGTTAGCGTGAGTTTGTATCCACTGCCTGTGGATACAACCGAGCAGAAGTGATTGATATATTAGCAGAAAATATTGGCAGGAATGGCTTTGAGTTTAGGTCACTAAAAAAAATTATGGCAGTGGAAGAAGGTAGGCCTAAAGGTTATCTTTTTACTCTGAAACTGACTTGATTCTCACAGATGAGGGACTAATACAGCGTTTGCTCACATGTGATGGCTTTGATCCATGACCACACTCTCAGCCTGACAGCAGACTGCCACAATTTTACAGCCAGCTGCCCCCTCGCTCCCCCAGAGAGCCTCTTGCAGGTCAGGCAGAGATCTGTGGGTGCAAAGTCTTAGGGAATTTTTGTTTGCATGGAGGGCTGGTGGCTTTGCCCCAGCTCCTGCAGAGCACATGGGACGTGTGGGGTATCCGGTCACTGCTGAGAGCATGGGAGATGAAATCCATCACACTCTGGCCTGAGCCTGAGAGCACGTAGGCTGTTTTTAAACAACACACTTGGCTGTTCTCCCATCAGACTTGGTTCTTAGCAGGAGCCAGCTGGAGTTCAGGAGCACTTTCAGGCCCTGTGCTTTAGCCTGACTGAAGCTTAGTCCCGAGACATGAGTCCATGGGGAGTTTTCTTTGGGAGAGACTTTGTAACTTTGCATGCCAGTTCCTCTTGCCATTTGTGTTTGATGTTTTCCCTAGTTTTGACAGGGAAATGCTGTGGATTATATTCTATTGCTTTGTGTTTTGTTTACTCTAGTACAACAGTGTCTGGGACCCAGGGCTAGAAACCAGACTTCTGCCCCTCATTTCCACTGTATCACGTGCTATTGAACTTACCAAGGAAAAAGTTAAAGCCAGAACCAAACGCAAGAAACTATGGCAGGTGGATGCAGACAGAGAAATTAATAGAAGGCAGGGAAGGCTTTACCAGAGCATAGTCTTCCCACTTCTACAGGTTCTGTAATGCTTTAAGTCCATTTCTGTTAAGAGCATCACTGCTGAACACCTAAATATGATAAGGAATCAGCCTCCATGTAGCTCCTATCAGTTGTCATTCAGCAGCTTTGTTTGGTGAAGGAAGACCTTTTACCCTCAACGTTTCTTGGTGCCAGATGGAGCACACTCAAAATTCCATACAAAGTGCCTGGGATAGATGAGATGTGACAGTGTTTGCTTTCTGCAAAGTTCCTCATAGCTTCAACTTCCCACAATAATGGTCCTAAAGAGAAGTACAGTGGGCTGAAGGGAAGGTAGCTTCTGAATGCAGGAGTGGAATCTGTGGCAGATTGCCTGATAATGGTGCTCCCATTCCCAGGGCACAGGATGGATGAAACGTGTGCTCGGTCATTCTGCTCTGTGTCGTGGTGCAGGTTATGAGCTGTGTGCTTCGTGTGAGCTTTCCCTCATCCTGGGTTTTCTCATATGCCATGAACAATGTGGCAAAAAGTTTGGTTAGAATGGAGCTTATAATTTATCTGAACCAGAAGCCAGACATAATAACTGTGTAAGTATTTCAGTCTCTGAAACTTCTGTTTATGTGCAAACGTGCTTGTGCGTATTGGAAAGGTGAGCTTTTTTACGTCCTTCCGAAGCTGTATATATAGAAAACAGGAAGAAAGTTGTTCTTGTTCTTGCCTCGCAGCCTTTCTTTTGAATCTCTTCTAGCTGGAAATCTCTGTGTACTCAGAGACTTGATTTCTTGGCTGTAGTGTGAATTTGGTTGGTTCCTGGTGGGGTTCTGAGGCGGATGCTGTGATTTTGGAAGTGGTGGTGTTTGGAAGTAGGAAGTGAGGTCACGGGGGATACACGTGTCCTTCAGTAATTTGTGTTCCTTTTGCAGCCCTGTGTGACATGCATCCCATGAGAGCACTCTTCCTCATCCCAAGGAACCCACCCCCAAAGTTGAAATCCAGAAAATGGTAAAGAGATGTGTAAAAAACCTGTATTTTTGCTGCATTGGGCTTAGGAGGGTTTTTAGCTCTCTCGTCCAGGGACAATGATTTTGTTAAATCATGTCATTTTCTAGGAGGTGATTCCTAAACTGTTTCTAAGTGCTGGATTAAGCCAGAGGGCAGATAGAGTTTACCTTTGGGAAGCAACACCTTTCTTTTGAACTCTGCCTAAACTGTGGCAGTTGTTTCATTTTGGTGTCTGTGGCCAAAATTGCAGGATAAGCAAGGAAGGCTTAGATGGACTGCTTGGGGTCAGGGCTTTATCAGAAGATTGCATGGACATGGTGGGGCTAATGGCAGTCACCTGCCCTGCAGAGAATTACTTTTTGTTTTAAATGAAGTATATAAAGAAAATCTTCACCTCCTCAAAAGGTCTGGGACATTTTTGAAAGGCTTGTGTTGGCCAGATTGTGGTTTTGTTGATCAGGATGTAAATTCGAGGTAACTCCTCTGAGAGGGTGGTGAGGTGGAGTTCACCCTTAGCACTGTGCTGGTCCTAGGAGTCTCACTGGTGGCAGAAGTCAAATTGTCTCTCTCAGTTCCAGTGCAGAAGGAAACCTTGCAAAGTTAGTGCTTTCCATCACTCAAGGGTAGTGCTCGGTCCACAGGTTGAAAAGGATTATTGGTTTTTCTCCACTGTTCTGTCTTTTTCAGGTCGAAGAAGTTCCTAAATTTTGTTGAAAGTTGCCTTGTAAAGCACTATGTGCATCGGCCGTCCACTGAGACCCTGCTGAAGCATTCCTTCATCCGAGACATGCAGAACGAGCGGCAAGTGCGCATCATGCTGAAGGATCACCTGGACAGGACAAGGAAGAAAAAAGGAGAAAAGGGTAACATGGCAAAACGAAAATAAAAGACACTTCAGAGAGAGTATGTCCTCTTCAGATCTTGGCAGCAGAGCACAAGGCAGATGCAGCTGAAATACCAGAACCAGGAAAATTGAGAAAGCCTTGTCCTTGATAGTGGTGGGGCCGTTTTGAAGATTTCTTTGTCAAAGCCTGGGTCCTTAACGGTGTTTTAGTGCCCTGATGCTAGCAGGGAGCAAGGACTCCAAGTAAAGTCCAGGTCTCTTTCTTGAGTAATGCTCCACAGGTGTTTCCTGGTCTCTCAGTTCATATTCCTGTCCCAGATCCAATCGATTTACCTGTTGGATCTCCATATAATTTTCTCTCGAGTTCTTTGGGGGCAGCAGGACTCTTTAAGTGTTTTTCAATGGAGTGCACAAAAGAGACCTGGAGAAGACCTCCAAGCTCCAGTGAAATACAGGTGTTATTATGAATCACCTGCTTCACAGAGTGTATGAGGAAAAAGGGAGTTCGGATTTGTTCCAAATGCCAGCCTCACCCTTCAGAGCAAAAGCTGGAAGAAGCAGTGCAGGAATGGGGGTGATACTTGTGAAAATGCCTGTGCATGGCAGACTAAGGGCTCTGCAAAGGGGACAGAGACACGTGGCCTGCTGACCAACGACCCTGCCCTCTCTCCCCTTTTTCCTTTATGTTTTATACTGCCAGAAGCACTGTGAGGATCAGGGACTGTGAGGGCAATCTTGGAAAGCACCGTGGTGTTGGAAGGTGTCTTATAAATGCTCTGATTTGACAACGGGAATATTTGTGCCTAAAATTAAATTGCTGTTGCAAAGTAGATTTACTGACTCCAGTAGTAGTTGCAACTTCTGCCAGCTCTTTCAGCTATGAATCTCAAAGCACACTGGAATGGAAGGATAGTGAGTTAGAATCTCTCACAACTGCCCTTGAGAGGGGTGGAGAAGTGCAATGATGACAGTCACTTCTTCATAAATAGTTATATTTTGACCTGAAAACCACTATTTTTAATCAAAACTCCCCTGAAAAGGAGAATAGTGTGGAATTGCCAGACTACACACTTCAAAATAGTAGCTTAAAAAAAAAAATGAAGTCCCAGTTTAGCATGTAATACAGCCAACAGTGCAGGGTAGGACCAATTTGAAATTATCCCATAAAAACTGCTTTCGTGTTAGTCTTGAAAAGAACTTTAAAACTGTGGGTCGGCTTTTGAAACTTTGTGCTAAAACTAGTATTAGTTGTTGTTTTCTTTTTTGCTTACTTAATTGTTCCCTTTGACACAAAAGGAAACCTGGATTTACTGGTGGCCTCAGCGTAGCCATGACACAGGTATAGAGCAGTAGGAGTAGGGCAGTGCAAGCTTTTGTGTCCTATCTAAATGTATTTTTGAAGAACCCCCCTGCTGGTGGTGCTGGGGTTTGGGTTTCTCTGTGGATTTAGCCTAATTTGTTTCAGATTATGGAAGTAGGTTAGTTTTGTAAAACCAATGCAGTCAGTCACGGGAAAAGGTGGGTGTGTGTGAAGGGGCTGCCCTGAATCATTGTCTGAACTAGATTTTGAGTTATGTACGTGGATATCTTGCCTCCCCTCAGCTTCCCATTACAACATGTGACTTTTAAATTCCAGTTCCTGCTTAGCTTGTAGTTCAGGCTGAATGCTCAGAAACAAAGTTCAAGATCGTGTCTTAACAGCATCCTCCTCTGGTGTTGGTTTGTTCTCCATTTCAGAGGAAACGGACTATGATTACAGTGGAAGTGAGGAGGAAGATGATGAGCTGAATGAAGACGAAGGAGAACCAAGGTTAATTTTATTACTGAAATAGAAAATTTGGCTGCCCAAGCTGTTCTCATTGAAGGCAGCTCTCCTCAGCCAGAACAGCTTTCTTAACTTGCTCTGAATCCCTAATCTCCTGGGTCCCCTTTGGTAGCTTTAACTGTTTTGTAGCTGTCAAACGTAACTGCTGAGTATAAAATGTCTGTAATAAGCTGCTGCTTTAGTTTCCTTGCAGTAGGGGGGAAACTCTTCATTTGAAGGACCCAATAATCAGCTTCAGGCTGGTTTGTAGCACAGCAAGTGCTGTGGCTGTAGTGTCAACTGCTGGAGATACATCGTGATTTGCTAACACAGGGCAACAAACAATTCCCAAAGCGCCTCGTATTCTCTCTTTAATGTTATGTTTTGTCACATAGAAATGTCCTCTTTGTTTCAGCTCCATAGTTAATCTCCCGGGGGAGTCAACTCTCCGCCGCGAGTTTCTGAGGCTGCAGCAGGAGAACAAAAACCGCTCTGACCCTCATCGGCAGCAGCAGCAGCTGAAGGACCAGGAGAAGTACAAGAAACAGCTGCTGGCAGAGCGGCAGAAGCGCATTGAGCAGCAGAAGGAGCAGAGGAAGAGGCTGGAGGATGTAGGGGGCTGGCTTGTGTAGTTATTCCATGTCTCGTTGCAAGTGAAAAATGTGCCTGTAGGGAGTAGGCTTTGCAAGGCACGAGGGCTGTGTTAAATTGTCAGCACAACCCGGATCATAGTCTTGCACCTTGGGAGAACCACGTCACTTTTGAACACAATGATTTTAGATGGGCTCTGTCCTTTTCCTGCTGCTAACATGCCCTGAGCTCTGTGAGCAGAAGAGGAAGGGCGTTTTGCCTGAGTAGGTTTGGTGATGGTAGCCCCAGCAGAAGGGATGAGAGATGCCCATTTCTTTCTCATATGCGTTTCCCAGTGTCCAGTCTGTTGGTCTGGTCCAGAGTCTAGGCCCTGCTTTTGTTTAAGATATTAAAAGACAGCTGGTTGCCTTTTCGGCTACCTGACACGCTGTTGTCTTAGAGGCAGAACTAAATCATAAAATCGCAAAATCACAGAACCATTAAGGTTGGAAAATACCTCTAGGACCCAGTCCAACCATTAACCCAGCACTGACATGTCCACCACCGTATCTTGGTCCTAAGTGCCGCATCCACGTACTTTATTTAACGCTCGCAGGAGTGGTGGTTCCATCAGTTCCCTGGGCAGTCTGTTCCAACGCTTGACCAGCCTTTCAGTAAACAAGTTTTTCCTAATATTCAGTCTAAACCTCCCATGGCACAACTTGTTTGTTACCTGGGAGAAGAGGCTGATCCCCACCTGGCTACAACCTCCTTACAGGGAGTTGTGCAGAGCAATAAGGTCCCCCCGAGCCTCCAGGCTGAACACTCTCAGCTCCTTCAGCTGCTCCTCGTCAAACCTTTGCTCCAGACTCCTCCCCAGCTCTGTTGCCCTTTTCTGGACACACTCCAGCGCCTCAATGTCTTTCTTGCAGTGGCACAACACAAAAATGGCCAACATGTCTCTTCTTGTGAGTATCTGACAAAAACTCAAGTGTTGTGTGAACACTCCAGGGCTGACATTTGTGAAGCACAGTGCTGCTCCAGCAAAATGGGAACACTCTGGAAAAAAACCCCCTTCCTTCCTGAAATGTTGGGAAGACATTTGTCATTAGATTAGGTGCCAGCTGTCAGGGAGATCTCACATGCCTCATAAATGACAGATCTGCCCTGGGCTGCCAAAAGGGCAGAGGTTTCACTTCAGGTTTGGCAGTCATGGTGGTGGCAGCTTGTCCCTGCCCACTTTTGCTCTGTGGTGTGTCAGGTGTCCCCCCTTAGTGACTGCAGAGCAGGAAATGGGCCTTGAGAGGTATGAACACTGGCATCAGTAATTGGTGGGTACAAAAGTAAAGTAAAATAAGCAATGTTATTCCATGGCTCTCTTCCAGCACCAGAGGCGAGAGCTGGAGCTACGGAGGCAGCAGGAGTGTGAGCAGAGGTGGCCAGAGGTGAAGGTCAGTCAGAGGAAAGAGGATAGGGGTAAAGAAGACAAAAGGGCTGTGGAAGATGAATACTTCATAGCAGATGGACAGAGGAAATTAGAAAAGAAGCAGGTATGAAGAGGGTGTTTGCAGCTACCTGTTCCTGTATCTGATGTCTTTCTCAGTTCCCTGTGGGTGTTCCCATCCTCTGAGTCATGGACCAAAGAGGAACTTCACTAATGCATTTACTGCCTCTTGTTCTCAGATTCAGCCTTCCTCTGAGTTAACTTAGATGTTACTGAGTCACCCTCCTTATCTACAGCGGGGACACTGCCTCTCCCACTTCTGTCCCTGCTGTTTCTCTGTGCTGAAATGGTCTTCAGTCTGATTAAAATTCCTTTAATAAAAGGAATAAATAAAAATAAATAAAATACCCTGAAAGCTTCCAGCATCAGCTAAACCGAAGCTTAAATCTCCAGTCCCCATTTTGCATTCATGTTGTAACCAGGACCGTTTCTTTTTCACAAAAACAGTGGAGCAGAGGTTAATTTTAATGCTGAACTGTCATTATCAAGTCTGTCACCTTGGCCACAATGTTTTTCCAATGTTCAGCTTGCAAATTGATTTGTAATCAAACAGAAGCGTGCAGGATTTGATTAAAGACCTCTGGTGTTAGTAAAAGTAAAAAGAACAAATACGATTTTCTGACCTGCTGTCTAAAAAGCCAAACAGTGTTTGGTGCCACTTTATTCTTCCCGTTGCTCAGGGTTCTGACTCTTCTGTCAGCCCTGCTGGAATTGTGGTCACTTTGTTCTTTGAAAAGCCAGTATTTCCAGCAGGCAGCTTGGTTGTCCTCCAACGTGTGATTGTCTCTGATGTTCTTCACTCTCTGCTTTCAGAAGATGGAAGATGTGCAGCACAACAGGAAGATGCACCGAACTCTCCCCAAAGATCAGACACAGCTGCTGTCCCTCCAGCACGACCACAAGCAGAAGAAGAAGGAGCCTTCCCAGAGTTCAGATGCAGGAGTGCACCCTCCATCAAGCAGCACAAGCAAAGAGGTACTGTCTTGGCCAGGGCAGCATTTTGGTGCTTTGCAGTTTATGCTGTTGTAGGAATGCTGAAGCAGAGAGCAGACTGATCCTTAAACCTACATCTGGAGCTTGACCTGTGTCTTACTGCACACTTATGCTACAGTCTCCAGTTGCCATTAATATTCATAGGATAGGGGAAAGGAAGAATTGTTCTGTCACTGCTGCTTGAGTTGAGAGAAGGGTTTGATCGGTGAGTGAGGAAATGAGGTTCTTCTGGTCGAGTAGGTGTCATTCCCTGGTCTTTCAAAGAGGCATGAAATGAGGTGATACCATCTGAGGTTTAGTAGAGGTCTTTGCCTGATGTTAGGGTTCACAGAATTGAGCCAGGCACAGATCCTGCCTCCTGAGCAGAGATCTCTGTGCCCCATGAGCAGGCTGCGATGCCTTTTCTTGGTTTTTCTGTCCCAGGATGAGGTTTGATGGATATAGTCAGCCTATATTGTAATCCATTTTCCTCCTTTGCTAACTCTGACAGTATTTCTACCCACCAACTCCTTCTGGTCACTGTCACCATATCATGAAAAGCTATGGGTCCATTTCCATATGTTATCTCCTCATTCCTAGCATGAGGAATGCTTTTTTAATATAATCTCAACTGGTTAACCCAGTTCTACAGCTGGTGTGATTTGTTGCGTCACTAAAGTCTGGGTCAAAAATCTCAGCAGCTCACGGTGCCTCCTCAGTAGAAGAGTGGATGTGATGTTCTCTGCAGTCATGGCAAAAGTATCTTCCCAAAATGCCCAAGCAGAGGCATGAGGAGAGCTCACGCACGTGTGAATGGGAGAAATGCAGAGTGCAGCTTCCTAACACCTTGCTGCTGTCTTTAAGCACATGCCATCTTTGTCATCTTCTTGTTGTGTGTGCACTGCAACTATTACGTGAGCTGAAATGTCCTGAATTGATAAATACTTAAATGTAACTGCTAGGATTGGTGAAAAGATGAGTTTTAGTAACCGAAGAGAGTCTGCAAACAGCCAAGCAGCAACATGAAGTCAGGAAAACAAAAGATATTAAGCTCCTTGTTAGAGGAGCAATTTGTGAATACGAGAGTAATTCTGTTTGAAGTACAACTTAACTGTCAAAACCACAAATGCCCTGGCTCCAAAGGCTTTATTGTACTGACTGATTAAACAAATCGTTACTGAAATTTGAATGAACTGCTCTTGAAATCAGTATTTGCTTGATGATGGAGGGCTGGGTCTTATTCCAGCTGAGGAGTAAATTGAGTGTGGACAGAGAAGTAAGCTGCTTTTGCTAAATACACAACATCAAAGTCAATAGAAGAGCTTTGCCTTTGCTAGGCCTTTAATGGATGAAAATGCAACTCAGATGATTAATGTATTTTCTACTTTATTGTAGTTAGAAGACAAAAAACCAATAAGATACTGTCTTAGATACTCATGTCTGGTTTTGGCATGTGAAATGACTCCTTGATAGCAAAATGAAATGTGTTACAGAATTAAGTGTGTAGTCACCATTAACTTATAGTTCAGTGGTGAAATACAGTATCATTAGTTGCAGATTAGTTGCTTTTTAGGTTCACAGCATGAGGCTTTTGTCATTATGGCTACCATAATATATTCTAGTTTTAAGGATATTGTACAATATTATTAGTTAATCTCAGAACTTGGAAGCCACAGATCCTTCCACTGAATGGGTAATTGGTGGTACAGGACTGCATTCTTTGGTCGAGACTTTTATGTCAGCAGTCGTAACTATTTGCGACAATTTAAAAATGCTTTAAAGTTGTAACTGTTTTTAACAAGGCCAAGTCAGTGATTTTGCTCTTGTTGATACTGATCTTCTCCAGTTCATTAGCCAGAGAAGTGTTAGCTCCTCTGTTGGAAGGAACCTGCATGGGGACAGTGGTAGCCTACTCAAGAGTGAGTTTGTACTTTTTAGGGGTCACTGGCATTTCTAGGACCAATCACTGATACACAGAAACTCTCGAGAATTATTGTTTCATTGAGACATTAAAAACAAACAAAAAATCCTAAAGCCCTCCAAAGCCTCAAGTTTAATGTTTGGGGGTGCAGAACCCTCTCTTGGGAGTTCCTTGCCTTTGCCATTGTGTTTACCTTGTCCCCAGCAGGTCAGGATAATTTTCCCCTGCACATCTGTGCCCTCACTCTGTGAGCTCACTCTGTGCTGTATCTGGTCCCACCAGCACCAGAGTGAAGGACCTGAGAGGCCAAGACTCCCAGCTCAGGCTGACGCTGCGCTAGCTCAGTGCCTGGATGGCAGCTGGCATCAATTCTGGCAGCCCAAAGTGTCACCTGCATGAGTTTGCATCTGGATCATAAAGCCTCTCATGCAAGCTCCCCTCGAGCACAGAGCTGGGGGGTGAATTATCATACCTGGCTTTTACATTTTCTTTCTTGCTGATGGTAAAATTTGTCTTTTATTACTACAAGTTGCAGGTAATGAAAATGTGGCCTCAAGAGCACGTTAACTGGGGCTGGAATTTCATGGTGTTAAGCTGTTGTTGTTTCTTTTAATAAGGGGGGTTTTTTTAAGGTTTTGGTCTTCTTTTTTTCCACAGTGGGGATCTGAGAGACTAAATGGAATCATTTTCCATGTCCTCAGCATTTTCTAGGCTGTGCTAAGAATGTGCTTACCTTTCTGATACAGGCACAAACATCCAGATATACTGAGAGATACCATTAAGAATGCCCACCCCGACACAGATAACAGGGTATTTTTATGGCACTAATCTCTAGTTTACTGTGTAGAGCTGTTTCCAGGCTGCTGAATCAGAGAATATGCTCGAGATTTACGCTACAGAACAGGAATTAGTCATGTTGAACAGAATTGAAAAGAGAAGTGGGGTCAAAACCACGGGATAAAGACTTTTGTAATGAGCAATGCCCTCAGGAAATTTATTCCTTCTAGATCATGTTCCTCAGTCTTTTTCACAGTACAAGTAACATACCAAAAGACAGAGTGTTAAAGTGTTTTAAGGTAGAAAGCAACATGCAGTAATGTCAGTGCTGTGCAAGGGGGTAATAAATGCACAGCAAAACAGGCTGCGTGTTGTCAAAGATAAGTAAGTAGAGGCAGATGATTCCTTCCAGCTAAAATCCCAGCCTGCAGCCAAAGGAGTGGCCTAGAATACAAGAGGTGGAAACTCAGGCCCTTCTCCTTTCTGCAGCTTGGAAACTTGATGGAAAAGGAAGGGTTGCAAATGGAGAGGAAATAGTGACTTGTACTGTGCCAGGGCTGTCCTCCTTGGTGGGAAGGTCCATCAGAGGTGGTGTGCTCTGTGCTGCTGTGGGACAGCATCCAGCCTGCAAAGCCTGGGGCTCTCTGTGCAATGTGCTGCTGCTTTTGTCCTTCCCAGGCCGAGGACCGAGCAAAGAAGAGTGACAGCATCCAGCCCTCCCCGCAGTGGCCAGCGGTGCTGGGGCACGAGGCCACCCCACACCCCAGGATGGGATCCAGGAGCAGCTCCAGCCCCTGCACCCCCGCGCCACAGAGAGCCCTGGTAGTGCAGGTACTGCTGCTCTGGCTGGGGAGGAGGGGCCGGGGTGGTTCTGGGCAGGACAACCCATCAGGAACAGAATTCCCTTCGCTTCTGGCACCAATGGCTGAGGCCTGTGCAAACCGGCTCTGAGGTTTTGTGGTACTGCCTCTGCTGCTGAGTTCTACGTGGAATTATACTGAAGCACTGCAGATCAGGGTTAGATAACAGTTATTTTTTGTGCTTGATGCCTGATTGTTGATTCCATGGAACTCTTCTCAGATGTTTCACAGAAAGCCTGAGTGACGGTGCTGTTGCAGTCCCTGGATGATGTATTATTTATATGGTACCATAAATGTATATGGCACTTTACAAAACAAGTCCAAATCCAAAATTTTTATAAGTGAAACCATGTAAACAATCAAGATTTTTAGTGATCTTATGAAATAATCTGGAAGTATGTGGAGATACAGTAAGTAGCAATGCAGAATCAGATTTTACCTGTGGATAGAGCCCAGAAAGTCTGAGTCTTTTTAAACTTCAGTATTAGAGGTAGAAGTGGGATCTAAACAGTACCTGTGCAGTGAAAGCACTCTGATGAAGTTCTGCATTGGAATCCTTCTCTCAAAACATTTTAGCTCCTGATATTTTTACCAGTTCTGGAAGAGGTGATTCATGGTTCTCACAAGGTGCCCAAAAATTTGCCTTCCTTTCAACGTCCTACTCACAGTGCATGAAGTGGCTTGGACTGAAGGGTTTTTTTCTCCATTCTCTTGTGAAAGGATTATAAGCATATGTGAGCAAAAGAAAAACTTAACAGCAAATAGAAATGAAATAAACTACTGTAAGTGTGAGCACAGCTCATTTAGCCTGGATGTCTCCACTTGTTCTGAAAGTGTGCAGTGGCCAGAATAATCTTATTGCCTGTACATTTTACATGATATTTCATTTTTGCATTCATTCATCCCCTCCGAGAGGACATACAGTCATAGCACTAGTTGTATTCTTGGCAGCTCTCAGTTTCTGCTGGACTTGTGGATGGATGGATGGATGGATGGATGGATGGATGGATGGATGGATTTTTTGTATCCATCTCTCCAGTTGCTTCTGTGGGATTTAGCTAGTGCTACCCACAGGAGAGTGAGATTCAGAGCAGGCTTAGGCATTGTTTGTGTGCTGCTGTGGCATCTTGTGGCCCCATTCTGCATTGGATCATGGAGTCAAAGGGGGAAGGTTAGACTGCCGAGGAGGATGGGTTATTGGCTTCAGCTCAGCTGCTTTCAGAGCAGGTCACACTGCCTCACCAAAGCAGCAGTGTGGGCCTGTATACTTCTTTGAGCATACCTGCAGTTATGAGTTATTACTACGAGATTAGGTTGTATTATCCCAAAGGTTTCTTAAACTCATTGCTGATATTGCTTGGCATGAGCTTCAGGCGGACATCCTGCATGAAAGGTCACAGAATCACAGGTTGGTTGGTTTGGGTCAGACGGGCCAAGACTCTAAGAGTCTCTTAGTCCAACCTCCCTGCCATGAGCAGGGACATTTTCAACTAGATCAGGTTGCACAGAGCCCTGTCCAGCCTGGTCTTGAATGTTTCCAGAGATGGGGCATCTGCAGCCTCCCTGGGCAGCCTTCTCCGGTGTTGCACCCCCGTCATCATAAGAATTTCTTTACTTTCCTGAAATTCAGGGTTCTGACTTTACTCTTTGCCTGAGCCATGTCCCTCAGGACTGTAAACTCCACCAGTGTGTGATCACTGCAGTCCCAGCTGCCTCCAACCTTGACATCACTGATTAGCTACCCTGTGCTGGTGACCCTCAGGACCAGTATTGCATCCCCCCTGGCAGGGCTGCCTATCACCTGGCTTAAAAAATTATCCTCTGTGCATGCCAGGGCTCTACTGGATTGCCTCTAGCTCACCGTTCTGCTTTCCCAGCAGATAACGGAGTATTTTAAATTCCCCAGCAGGATATGGGGAAGCAGCTCTCCCCTGTCCTGTTTTGGTTTGTGCCCTGGAGCAAGTCTTGGAGTCTGGGAGGTGGATAAAAGCTGGCTCTTAGTGTCTCTGAGTCAAAGCCTCCCTGTGCCTTTCCCGTTCAGGTTGCTTTGCTGTTTGGCGATGATGGAAAAATCACCAGACAGATGTTGTGAGCGGAAAGGCCTCATTTCACCTGATAGCTTTTACCTGGAAGAATATTTATGCGTGCCTTCTCACATCCTTTTTTCCCAGGGCCTGTTTGTTGTTTCAAGTCACAAGTATTGTAAGTGGGCTGAGTTGATGGCCTGGCTTGTAGCATCAAATCACTGGAGAGCTGTTGCAAGGTCTACAAGAAGGGCATTTGTATCTTAGCCTTGGGCAGAGGCTGGCAGCTTCCCTGAGGCAAATATTTCAGCCCTGTAATAGCAGTGGGAGCATCCAGAGTTCATTGCAGGGCGTTTGGGATTCTGCAGGAGTACAGTGGCTGTGCAGAGGATGGTCTTGCCCTGCTAAGGTGCCACTCTTGGGGTGAGAGGAGCTCTGTTCTAGGCTGGCTGCTTCACCTGGGACAAGTGATCGTTCCTCTGCACCCCGTCAGTGCTTTCCCGTTTTGTAGCCCCTCTCCCTGCTGCTGAGGGGAGCGGTGAGGAATGAAGCAATATTTACCAACTTCTTTCACATTCCTTTTGGACACTACACTACAAAAGATTGTGCTGCTTAGAGTGATGATGTTACTTAAGGATAATAGCAGCAAGCGATGCACAGTTGTTGCCGTGTGATTTCCCTCCCTGCTGGGGGGTGACCTGGTACCCCCTCACAAGGCAGAGCTCCAGCTGACAGTGCACGTGGTTAGGGAGAAGCCAATCTGCTGCCTGTTTTCACATGGAGGCCACATGAACTTCAGTGGGTAATTTATAAATCCCCTGGAGGGTTATTTTTCCCTCTGCTGGTTGGGAGCAGCTGTTGATGCTAATGGCAGCATGTTTGGACCTGCTGCCTGCGTTAACTGGGTGAGGTGTTTAGGCAATACAAGTGATGGGTCAGGTAGTCACCCGGAGATTAAAAGACACAGCAATACACTTGTGAAGTTCAGGATGTGGGTGCCTTGTTGCTTTAAAATAAAAGTGAACTGTGGAGTTAAAATGCAAGCTGAATTCATCACAGATGCTGCACTGAAGAACTTCCAGCCAGGTTTGTTAGAGAGGGATTATCTGCCATCACTGCTCTGCTCAGACAAAAATGACTTCTTATCTTCAACAGTTGTGTTCTGTGAGATATTGTGGCACATCCCGGATGCCCAAATCTCTCTCAGAATTATTTCACTGGAAAACTTAACACAGTTCCTGAGGTGAAAGGAGCATGATTTCTCAATGCCCTCCATCCTATCTGTCTGCTGAGGGAAGTGTGAGATGCTGCCTGTTCAGGGTTTACCAATTCCACCTGCTTGGTTCCACGTTTGCGTTTGCTGCAGTGCAGTAGCAGATCTGGCTCTCTGGTTGTGGTGGTGTGGGATGAGCTGTTTTGGACTGCCTGCAGAATTTCACAGAGGCTTCTTGAACAAAGTCACTGAGTCTGATCTTCTGCCCAGCATCTCCTGCTGCCTGACTAGTGGGAAAAATTTAGCTCATGTTGGAAATGAAATCCATTTTTAATTAACTCTTGTGGTTTTTGTATAGGATTTGCTAGGTAGATCTTCTCTGTTGTGTTGGGTGATGTGACTGAATCAGAACAAGAAGACTAACAATATCACAAGAGGTAGCTGTGTGTAAAGCCATGGACTGCCCTAGTATCCCAGAGCACATCTGCTCAGAAGTTTAAGAAATTCCTTTTCCTTATGCTGTTTCATAACAACACTTGCACTTAGAATCTATCTCCTCTATGTAGATGCAGTTCAAATTAGTAACTTGGGCATCCTCCAAAAAGCAGTGCAGCTTGTCTTTTTAAAACTTCTTGCTTCTAAATGGTTTTAAACTAACTCTAGTAATGAGTCTTTTGTGCTGTATCACCTTACGTTATCATTTCGTGGATCAAAGTGTTCATTTCCTTAGCTCAGTTACGTGTCTCTTTATGGTTTGAAGACACACAGTAGGTAACACTTTCTGTACCAGTGCTTTCTGTGCATGAGGAGAGCTGCTGTTCTTTAGGTGTTACTTACAAGAAAAACAATTTAAGGTTCAAATCTCGGTGGTTTAGAATCATTGTTAGGTGGGGGTTTTAAGTTTTTTTCCCTATACAAGCCTAAGGGGAATATCAAACACTGATTTTGGGGATTATTTGAGGTGGTTTTGGCTTGCTTGTGGAAAAGGGTGTCTGTTCCTGGCTTTACATGGAACTGGTGTACTGGGCCGAGTCTGGATTCACTCAGTCACTTATATCATGGCTCAGCAAAGCTCATCCATGCTTTTAAACACAAATATTTTTCTGGTAATCAGCAAGACTCAAAGACTGGAATTTAGAAAGAAAGATATGTATCTTGTTGAAAAAGTGGCAAGGAAAAGAAAATCCTCCAATATTCTGATAATAATACACCTGCTACAAAACCTCTTTCTGTACCCACAGTGAATCACTTCAGGCGAACACTTTGCTACTCAAATAATTCTGGCTAACTAAAAGCTATTATTAGAGACAATCACGTTGGACAAAAAGGTATTTTGAAAGGACATAGATTACGAGATGTTTCAACTGCTGAAAAAGCTGTTTCTGTAAAGAGAGTCAACAGAACATGCTGTTCCAAAAAGGCAGGAAAAGCACCCCCTGAATAACTAAGTGAACTTCTCAGGACTGGTTTTGGCAGTTGACTTTGCCATACTGGTGTGGGAGGTTTCAATGAGACATCTTTGACACCTTTATCTAGTTTTAGAATTACTGCCTGTCAATATTTAATTGACATTGAACGTTGTTCCCATGAAATTTAGTCTTGTGCAGTTATAGAGAGTTCGTAGTCCTGTTATCTTCTCGAAGAGCTGTGTGAAGTTCTAGTTACCATGATTTACTTTTGAGGATGGAGAAACTGGAGAATTTTATAAACTTGGGCTGATAAATCAATAAAATGCTCATCTGAGTCATTCTTTGGGGAAAGTGTACTGCAGGTGCCTCTGGTCTAAGTTGCAGTAACTCAGTTGGGACACAGGAGTTTGAACTCGATGACTCAGACAAAAATTGCAAACTTCATTCTTAGGCCTCCAGGTGTTGGAGGTGCTGATCTTGGCTCGTGTCTGAGAAAGAGGCACCTCCCAGAGAGCCCTGGCCTTGCATTGCATGGGAGATCAGACCAAGGTGAAGCACAGAGTGGTACAGCTTCAGGCATTTCTCTAATACTTGTTCAATCTCTGCAGTATCAAACTGGTTCTGGCATAGCAATCCCTGCAGAGAGGCCCAGCTCAGACAGAGTTTCTGTGTGTTCTGTCTCGGTCTTGTGTCCAAGAGGATTTCTCATTTCAGGAATGCAGTACTCTCAGCTGACACATTTAGCTCTGAGTTTCTTCCTCTTTGGAAGACGCTGGTGTAGCAGATCATCAGTGTGTGGATTTCTTCTTTTACATACAGAAAGAATCAGAGGACCAAATGGTGAATATTTTAGCTTGAGTTTTGCACTGCTTACGTCTTGTTCTCTTGGAGTGAAGACTTTGTAAGGCAGTAACTTGATTCCTTCCCCTTCCCTTGCTGTGATTGGAGTTTGTGCTATCCTACTGCTCTAATTAGACACCTTTAGAGATATGTTTTAAACACAGGAGGCTGCAATGGAGTCACCTGGACTTGACCACCCATGAAAGTGTAGTCTGAGCATAATTTCATTCTTTCTTACTGCATTCTCAAGTTTGATTCTTCTTTCTTTCTTTCTTTTTTTCAAGTAATTGAAAAATTTGTTTCAGAGGAGGACCAGGGTCCCCTCATAATCACTGGAGCACTTAAAAGTGTTTGCAGCTGGCAGTTTGCCTCCACTGACTGTGGATTAGTGGTGGGCACGCAAAGAATAGAAGAATAGCTTGGAAGTCAACATCTAAGTTAGGGGAGGTGGGTTCCCGCAGTGATTAGACTCTGGAAACTCTGCAGTGGAAGCATCGTCCAGGTTTGAATGAAATGTAGTTACTCAACAGCATTTTTTGCATCATCCAGGTTGTTATTTCCCTGTGCACTGCCAGTGACCTATTTGCTTCCCTATAGATTCAAGAAAGGGTGGAGGGGGTGTGTGCATGTATATATATATATACACACACACACACGCATATGGAGAATAGATTTGTTTACTATTTCTTTTTATTGTACCCTTCACCTTGGAATATTTGTGCCTAACATGCTGGAAATGAATAACTCACTGCACAGTGAACAAGGTGAGTAGGGCTCTATCCAAACACACCACTCCTGCTACGCTCAGTAAATATTTGATCTCCCAGGCAGAACCATCTCTGTTGAGGCTGCGACCTGTTACGTAGGCAGGGAAGTGCAATTCCACGTGTGTTTTGTTTGTTTCAAGTGTGAGAATTTCCGGGCCAGTAAGGATGTGTACCACAGCAGCTCCCTGTCAGACATGGTGACAGCACCGCTCAGCCCCGGGCAGGACGAGGTGTTCTGGAGCGCGAGCCACGGCGAAGAGCAGCCCCCAAAGGTGGGTGGAACTCGGGGTGTTTGGCACTCTTGGGGGTCGATTGCACTGCACTGTGTAGTATCCAGCCTCTGCTCTTTGTGAAACTTTGAAAATCTCGTTGCTTGCACATGAACTGGGTCATGTTAGTCTAGGGAAAAAAAAAGCAAATTTACAGGCAGGTGGATGGTCTGGGTTTATGTGTATGTGTGTAATATATGCACACATATAATATCTGCAGGATCTGTGATTGCAGACGCCTCTTTTGTTAGACCAGGTATTTGTAGGAGTCCATTTGGTGAAAAATCTGTCTTGTTGCAGAAAAAGCTTGTTAGTTTGTATAATTGAGGTGGTGGTGTATTTCTCTTTCTAGCAGAATTTCTAAGAACAAGTCCAGGACTATTTGAGCAGGAATGCATATGCCCATATGTGTGTTTATTTTATTACTTTACAGCTGAGGGGCGTGTGTGTCACATTCCTCAGCCTATGGTAGCAACATAAGGAAATCCACCACCCGTGGAAAGCTGCATTCAGTGACTGCAGATGCCTTTCACTGTCTGCTTTAAATATTGACCAAGAATGATGCTGACTCTGAGTAAAGGTGCAAACCTCTTCCTGTCTGCACCCTGATAGACTGCACAGGCTTGGAGCAAACTGGAAGCACCTGCTGCTGACTTGCAGCCTCCAGTGCTGGTATCATGGAATACCTCCCCACAGGTCCCACTGAACCATTTCATTCATTTCTGTTGTTAGTCTTATTTTTTCAATGATACAGGATAAGCGTTAGGTTTATTGACTGAATCTAAAATATCAATAGCAACCTTGAAATGTTTGATTATATCCTTAAGGTTCCAGAAAGGACAACCTCGAAATTTTACAGCAGGGATCAGCCTGGCTCTCAGAGATGCCTTTCAAGGTAAGCTCTGAAGTGTTTTTATGCTTATACTAAAACTGAACTTACACTGTGTACTTTACATACATACAGTGTGCTTATACTGTGTTTTGTGCTTAAACTAATTGTTTTACGCTGCTTTATTATCAGTGGGAAAACTAAAGTATCTGGCAGATGCTCTACCTCAGTGCCAGTGGCACTGGTTTCAAAGGAGAGTCAGGTGTCTGGATGCTTTGGTGAGAGGGGGTCTGGCCTCAACTCCTTGTGCTGGCACTTTTAATTACAGCTTGTGGTGCTTGTTTTGCCTGATAGTAGCTTGAACAGGCGGCCTGTAGATGTATCTTGACAATTTTGGCAGTCTGCCCTTAAGGCTGGTGTACTTTTTTCATATCCCAGCAGAAAAGACCAAGGATGTCTAGAGCTCAGCAGTAAAGGGCAGCCCCCACTGGATGTCTAATCAGGGAGCAGAATGGGTTGGAGGGACTGGGAAGTGAAGTAGATTTACCTGAAATAACAAAGTGATGTGCAGCATTTCTGATGAGCCAGAGTCAGAAACACAGTCTGAAATAACTTCCAAGTGAAATCAAGCCCTAAATGCTCTCCACTTGGGAATTACAGGAGGCAAAGCAGAAAAGAAACATAAGTAATTGTCAGTGTTAGGAGTGGCTTCTGAGACTGGGTTTCTGTTTGAGCCCCTGGCTCGGCAGCTTACTTTGCTGTTTAATGCATTCCTTTCTCCACTGGTGAGTGATTGCTGATGTATCTTCTAGGAAGGTAGTGGAGCAGTTCTCTTGAGTTGTAAAAGCCGTGAGATTTTGGAATCAGGACTGACACAGGTCTGAAGAGTCCAAGGGAGATGTAATACAGAAGGCTGTTTTTAATGACTAGGGAATCTCTGTAATCTCCCAGAATGACTGCCCGGAGGAAACTGTCCCCTCCATCATCTTCTCTCACCCCTGGGTGGCCCTGCTTGGAGCAGCAATGAAGATAAACTTTTCGTTATCCAGAGTATGATCTCATACTGTAACAGCAGGGAGCTCAGTCCGGTGGCCCAGGAGCTCTGTTCCAGTCTCTGTTCCTGCACACGAATCTGATCTGCTTTTTGTCTTTCCGTTTAGTAATACTCATCAGTCATCCCCCAGGGGACATGCTCTGAAGCTAAACAGTAGCAGCAGCACTCCTGGCACCAGGCAGTGGGAGATGGGATCTCATCAGAGCAGCTGGTCAACCTCAGGTGATTCCTAAGTCAAAGATCCATCAGTCAAAATGTACTAAACTCCTGTCACATGAAATACGCTTCTGCAGGGTGTCAAGTTCTGTATTGCAAATGGGATATGTCCTTTTAATGACATCCTTTGGTGAGAGGCTTTTGAAAGCACTCTGGTTTTTATGGTTCCATGTTCCTAAAATATAAGCACTTCCTCTTTTGAGTCAGAAAAGTGACTATGAATATATTTTCATGTGGAAAATTTGAATTGCCTCAATTAAGAATTGAAAAAAATAGTTTCTGTTGCAGTTAGTGACGCAACTGAAACTCAGCAGAGCCAACATTCCAGACATACAGATGCAATTCAGTACTGATGTTCACCCAGTGGCAAATTCTGCTCTTCACACTGCCCACAGATAAGATGATACAGTTAAGCAGTTGATGTACACAAATATTTCTGCACTCTAATAGTGTACTGGCAAAAGGAAGCATAAGTCTCTCTCTGCAGCGTATTATGAAATATTCCTCCAGTATTCTTTTATGTGCAGAAAGATAGTGGAATTGGGAAAAAAAAGGGCAAAAGACGTTAAAAGAAAGAGAAAGCCATCTGATTCAGGCAAAGTACAGCTTAGTAAGCTCCTTTGCTGTCACTGGTGGTGGTGTAGGAATGCAGCAGCTTGCTCGTGGTTGTGAAGTTTTTTGCAGTGCAGATTCTGGTTCCTGAGGTTCTGGCAGATGGGGACTGGAAAAGTGGACAGCTTTTTTCCTCTCTCTCGCTATTCCTGCGGGTGTTTCCTGTGGGTCAGCTGCAGGGCAGTTTCTTGTGTAGCCCTTTGGGAAGCCGTGGTGTGTCACAAGGCCTGGCATCCACGTTGGCCACTAAAGATTGGGAACATGGGGAATCACACACGCCCGGGTCGAAGCAGGGTGGATGCAAAAATATTCTGAAACCACCCCAGTGAGCTTATGAGGTCATTTCCTTTTATCTTGAGGTTTACACTGTTAATTTAAAAGCCCTTGATAAATGAGGAACAAATTGCTTATTCATTACACTTACACAATCAAGCCAGTTTTGCTTTTACTAGCTACACAGAATAGGAAGCTTTTCTTCAAGAGAAATCCAAAGCACACTTTAAATTGCTTGGGTTTTGTTTCTTTTTGCTCTTATGTCATTTTGTGTTTGAATAACAGAGTTGAACAACATACAGCAGCTCAGCTCAATTTTGCAAAGTCCATGTGATGTGTAACTCCTGTGCTATTTTGGCATGGGGAAACAAAAATCTCACCAGCAATGGAAAGAATAGAAAACCTCCCTTGTGGTTTCAACTGTCTCCTTGAGTTCTTAAGTGTCTTTAAATTACAGCCAGTTCTGTCATATGGCATTTCAGATAGAGTTTGTTGCTTTCCCAAACCCACAGAGATAATGAATTGGACAGGAAAGGGCTATAAATACTTTAAAGCTAATAGTTCTGCTGAGTTGCTTAGGTGCTTATTGACCAGTAAGAAATTCTGAGTTTTGAAAGCTTTGCAAAATGGATGAAGACATGAAACCATTGTGACAAAACTATCTAAATTACCAAATATGAATCCTAATTTGCGTGAGCTTGGATTCTCCCCCCTTAACCTGCACGGAGTCCTGTTGGTAACAGTGGGGTAGTCATAGGAAAAACTGCTGAAGAAGGCAGGTGTTGAGCTGGCCAGTGTGTCCCAGAGCAGGGCAGGGGTACAGTGGCTTTCCCTCCCTTGCCTTGTATCGGGGGTTGTGTGCAGAGCATCCCTTCAAGGCTTGCTTTGCTTTTTCCAGTGCTTGCAGGCAATGGGGGGCCCGCATTTAACTGGAAGATTTGCAGTTTAGCACAGCTGTTTGCCCTCAGCCCAGTTGGGTTTAGATAATCAGACTCTTGGAACTGTTTTTGTGTAACAGTTTTATGAGGGCCAAATCTTGGCAGCACCTCAGTTTGCTCCCAGAGGTGTGTAGGAGGGCTCGGGCTCCTGAGCTCTCTTTGCTGACCCCCCTGTCTGCAGTCATAGGAGTACAGCTGTGTGGCCCTTTGGTGCTGGAATACGACCAGCAGTTGCTGATGTGACGAGCTGTTTCTCCTCAAGAAGAGGATCAGAGGAAGAGATTAGGATGCCCTCACCTTTTTCCCTTGCTCCCTTTCCGTGGAACTGTGGCTGATGTGCACTGGGAGTGCGTTGCCAAGGGTTTGGTTTGCTTGTCTTACTCTTGCAGCATTAAACTGCACCAGTATCAATTTATGTACGTAATATTGCAGCATCCAGAGCCACTGGGAAGCAAGGAATGAGATTTTCCTTTGCAACAAAGAGAAAAGAGAAGTTTGTCAGCAGAGACTGGCGTCTGCTTTGGGTCGTAGCTATGTGTGCTTGTCTTGCTCTCTCACCCGGTACACTTAAACAAAGACACTTTTGGGTTTTTTTACCCCCAGGGAATCCAGGACTGGCCAAGGCAGAGAATGTTTTGTCCCAGAACCACATGCAGCTGCATCAGAAGCCTGAAAAAGTTTCTCATCCAGGCCAGATTGCAGTAGGTTCTTTTAAATCCACTGATATTTTTGATTTGTCCATCGTTTTCACCGAGGGTCTGTCTGTGCAGACAGCTCTGTTTTGGCGCGTGAGTTTGCTGTCACTCATGAGTTACCTTAAGGGGTGTGTGGGGCTGGCTCAAGCTCACTGCTCTCAGTCCAGGTCTGACTTGTGTCCAGCTCAGGTCCTCAGCAGAGTGTCCAGTTTTGGCTCAGGTCACTTTCCTGTGTGAGATACCCACCTGTGATGGACCAACAGGAGCATCAGCTTCCTAGTAAAACTTTTTTTAGTGTGGAAGTGACCATAACTGTATCTGCTGGGACAGTAAAATATGGCACATGCTGTTTAACAATGGGTTCTTCAACTGAGTTTTCTTTGCTCAGAGTCCAGGCTCCTTTGCCAAGGTGAAGGACAGTGCCAACTCCTTGTTAAAAGCAGCAGACTATTCCTCCTCGAGTGATGAAGTCAGCAGCAGCAGCAGCAGCGATGAAGATGACACAAACCACACAAGGTTGGCTTTATTATTATCACTACTACTACTACTATTATTATTATTATTATTAATATTCTTTTCTTCTTGTTACGCACTTCTAAATATCTAGAAAAAGCTGGCATGCATAAATACTTCCCCTCCTTTGAAGTTACTATCACTCATTTGTGTCAGTTGTAATTAAGCAATTTAATTGCCTTTTAATGAACTCCTGGGGGTAAATGTTTGCTCCATCAGATGTGCACAGCGTAAGAATACGCTTTGATGACTTGCTGCCCTGGGACAAGGAGGAAATGTCTTGTTTTAACTGGATATACTGGGTAGTGCTCTTGTAGGGATTACTTCACATTGCTCTACATTTACATGACATTTTTGCAAGAAAAAAGGAGAGGGAAAGAAAACTGTAAAAACTCTATGCCTTCATGCCAAATACAGGTTACACTGGAGAAAACCAGGCAAACATGACCCTTGAATTCACACAGTCTGTTCACTCTGGGAGAAATAATTACCTCTGAAAAGTTGATTCCTTCACTAGGGCTGTTTATAAGAAGGGGAGATAGTTTTGTAAAATATGTTGGTTTTTTAATACTGACATTTTGCACAATTGCTATGGTTTCCAGCTGATGCTGTGGCTTGTCCCAAGCTGATCCCACCTGAACTGTGTCTCTCTAGCTTTCCAGTTTATCTTGTTGGTTTTGTGACTGACATCTTGTGGTGTTCTGCCTGTCATGCAAAATGTGTATTCTCCAGAAGTAGTGGAGCAAGAATAGCTTGCTACTCCAAGGGAAGGGAGTCAGGGGATCACTTGGCCAGCCCTGCTGTTAGGAACAGCAAACAGAAACATTTTTTAGTATTGATGAATGAAGCTTCTGATTTTCTTGCAAAGAGACTTCAGTTCAATCCAAGTTCTAGGATTTACTTTGAAGTGCGTCCCAGGGCCACAGAGCTCTCTGGGTTGGGGCTCTTGCTCTTCTGACAGAATTACACATGCAGTTTTGTCAGGCGTCAGGCAGAGATGCCCAGATTTGGAGCATTGTTGGCAGGTTGTTGTGTTGGGCTGGTACCAGTCCTTTCCCCTGTGCTGCTCTGAAGAGGTAGAATTTTTGTGCCTGCATATGCTCCTGATTTGCATTTCTGAAGTTCATTTTCAAAGCTGAGATGAGGAGAACGTGTGTTAAAAATCTTGTAGCTTATTCAGTGGACCTGAAAGCGCTGACTTTTACTGTAATGCCTTTATTTTCCTACTGATCCTCTTCCAAACCACCTTACTCTGATCTGTAAAAAGTTTTATTCACTCTAGGTCATAGAATTCATCCTAGACCTCAGAAAGACTGCATAAAAAATATGGATTTGCCCTGTAGCAATGACTTTGCTGTGTAAGTGTTGGATTGCTGTGATCCTTGCATGCTGTAATGATTTGAAGGAGTGGTATCACTGCCTTTGGAACTCTGCATGTGTTACTTGCATCTGCTCTGTGTACGAGATCCACCCATCCTCTGGAGAGGTGCAATTAGCAGGATGCTCCCTGTCAGGTTTACTTTCCTGTGCACACAGCCATTGCAAGAGCCCCTATAAAATCAAAGGGATAATCTTGCTATTAACAAAGTCCCTTCACCTTGGCTGAACATCGTTTATATTAAAAGATACTTTGGAAAGTATATCCTGATTGCTGCCAAGTAAATAGCACAAAGGATTTTGATCAGAGTGAAAGGAGCAGCCTTTGTTGAAAAAAAATGTTGAAACTTTGCATATTCTGGATAAAGTGAAGGATTTGGGGGTATTTTGCTCTCTAGAGCACGTGACTGTAGGATCTGAAGCTCCTTGCACTCTGGAGTGTCTCTGTGGAGGCTCTGGCTAAAGCACCTTGGGCCAAGTTTTAGTGGACTACTGAAACCAGCCTGTGTTTCCCTGTTCTTGCCTGGGCTATGGAGCAGCACCTGATGCCCACACTCCAGCCTTCCTGGAGGTGCCCAGTAGGACTACTCTTGGGACATATGCCAGAGAAGGAGCTTCCTGTGTTCTTGGTGTTCCTGTTAACCACCCTGAGAAGGCTCATCTCATTTCTGAGGATGCTGGACAAAGGACTGCTGTCTTTTGCCAGTAAAGCAACTTCTGGTCTTGTTTTTCTTTACAGTGAGATGAGCCAGAATTCTTCCTCGCACACTCCATTTTTCTTTTAGGGGAAGAGTGTCAGTGTATATGATGCAGTGTCTTACCTCCTTGTTTAGCACATCTATTCCATTGATGTTAATTTCTCCTACTTTACTGAGAGTGCTTCCTCCTTTAGTGCCTGCAATATCCACAATGTCCCTGAAACACTGAGTATCCTGGGACTCCTTTGTATAGTTCAGTCTCCTCTCTTTGCTCTTTAAATGCTGTTTCCTACCAGCATTTGGACAAGGTGGATGCAGGTGTGTGCTTGGCTAGGACTTTCTCCCTCTCCTAAGTGGGAGGTTGGCATTATTTAAGATCAGCTGCTGTTGGCTTCCCTGATAAGAACAGGTCCTGGCATTCACCATTGATCCTACTCCACATCTGTCATTCCTTCTAAGTTTAGTGTGCAAATATTTACCCACTCACATAGAATGGGGAGACAATCCAAACCCAAAAAATAAACAACAAAAAGTGCCACAAAAACTTCTATACACCCATCTTAATTCAGTAGGTCTCTCACCAAACCTTCTTTGTTATCGAATGGGACATCATTTAAAAGAAAAAAATCCATTACAGTCTGCTACCAGTTGGCACTTACTGCTGTAGAGCCCTTCACACCAGCATCCTGAATCCAGTCAGTTTTATAATTACTGGAAAGGAGGCAAAAATGCAGTAGGCTTAAATGGATTGCAGTAATAAAGATACGAGTATAAATAAATGGGATAAATAAATCACTTGAGGTGGAAGTGTACAGAAATGGGGCCAAGACATGTTTGCAGCAGTTCTACTTGGGTGAAAAAATGTAAACTGCAAAGATACCTCAGGCAGTGCAGGAAGCAGTGATGTGCTGGGAATTCACCACAGACATTTGACTTGTTCTCAGCCTTGCTTTTGGTATCAGCTTTTGGTCACTGTTTAGGATGGGATCCTGGGCTAGGAGGGCTCTTGGCCCCAGCCAGTCCAGCAGCTCTTGCTTTCTTCTGTCTCTCTGTGCCCTGGGCAACATTTTCTGTGTTTCCTTTTAAGGTGAGGATGTCCATGTTTCAGGGACTGATTTCACAGGGTGAAGTTCCAATGTAGCCTGTCCCAGTAGGCACTGGCAGAGAGGTCCCTGACAGCAGCACATGGCAGAGCAGCTGGTGCTCTCTCTGGAGAGCAGGGTGGCTCATAATTACACCCCACAGGGGAACGTGTGACAGGAGACACAAGTTTTGAAGTAGGCACTTCTCAAATGACAGCTTGAGGGACTTTCCTGAGCTATGCAGTGTCTGAAAGATGATGGATGAAATGCAGGGAGATGAAGGGATGTTCTCTGTCGAGGTGGGGAGAGCTTCCTGCTGTGTGTGAGTGGTCCTCAGGCACAAGTCCATTCAGGCAGATCCACAGACTAATCAGCTTGCTTTTGTACAAGAACCTTTGGGTGTAAGTATTGAATGTTAATTACGTTCACTTTTGAACATGGATATGTGTCGTTTTTTCCTTTTTTTCTGGTTTTTTTTTCCTTCTTTTTTTTCCCCTGAAGTAGTTCTGTTCATTAATTGGAGTTTGTTACCAGGCAACTGCTAAGCGGCAGAATTGCAGATTTCTCAAGGACAAGGGTACCAGATGGAATTGAACTGAAACCCCAAAGCACCGTGGCAGAACAGAAGGTAATTTGGCCATTTTTGAGGGAGGGGGGACAGTGCGGGGGAGTCAGGTCATTAATGTGCAAGATAAACGCCATATCCATTGCTTCTTGGTAGCATTCTCACTCCGAAGTCCTGCTCTCTCGTTGCAAATTACAGCTATAAGCCTTGATAAAAAATGTGTAGTTTCAGGTTTTGTGCTTATATTTAGGTACAAAATTGCAGTTCTTTATTTGTCCTTGTTATTGACCCGTAGTAGGTTCTGATGTCAAGGTATTTTGTGAAGGCACTGGGCAAAAAGCACTGTTGATTATTGTTGGTGTGCATTGTTGCTATTTTTAAAAATCTTCTTTTTTTTCCAGTTTAAAGTGAGCTACCTCCTACTGCTTAAAATATTACCAGAACAGGGGAAAACCACTTCATCTCTCCCTGCGGGCTTAGCAGAAATACTTGTCTTCTCATATGTCATGTAGTGGTTCCTTCCAGCTGCACTTTCTAGTAGAGGCTTCCAGTCATGTGGATTTTCCCCTGTGATAAATATTAGCGCAGAAAAGATGAAGAAAGACAAAGCAGAACAATGTTTTTTGTGGTTGAAAATAAGAGAAAAATTAAGAGAAAAATTAAGAGTAATAAGACTTGTACTTGGTGTCAGGGCCCTTTTCAGTTATTACTGAGTGTATTGTTGCTTCACAGATAGGGAAAAGAAATTGCTGTGAAACTGGTGTTTTCTCCAGAGCTGTGGCAGGGTAGAAAGCAAAAGGAGTTTCCTTTACCTCTTGTGTCTCTAAACTTCAGAGCAGAGTGGTGGCCCTCCTGACTGGGGAGGGAGTTCCCTTTGGCCTTTGTCCCACCATCCTCAAGGAGAAAAGACTCTCCTTTGGAGAAAACTATAAACGGGGCATAAACCAGTATTTCTCTCGTGGCAAAACCAGCCCAGTGTTTCCCCTTTCCCCTGATATCCAAGTATTGGAAATAGGCTGCTTGAGGGAAGGGAGAATGTTGGAGTCTTTGAGGCCCACACTGAGGATGAGGGAGGATGATAAAGAGGTGAGGTCACGTGTTTTGGTGGGTTTGGAGAAAAGAG
This sequence comes from Mohoua ochrocephala, assembly GCA_013398855.1. Classification (NCBI taxonomy): domain Eukaryota; kingdom Metazoa; phylum Chordata; class Aves; order Passeriformes; family Acanthizidae; genus Mohoua; species Mohoua ochrocephala. Next base: position 3,565 of record VZTA01004997.1, on the reverse strand, counting down.
TGTGGGAGGGAGAACAGGCAGATGGCTGACACTTCTCCTCGTAAATCTCTCTGCTGCCTTCTGGTCTTCTCCCCCGTTCTCATGGAGCCTCCCATCCTTTTCTCTGAACCCTTTTTCACCCACCAGCCACAGCCACCATGAGTCTCCACATCTTCTCCAACATCCCTTTGCCTGCCCCATCAGCATGAACTCCTTAAAGTGGTTAGAGTGTACCAAACCACCTCGAATGATTCAGATGGGAATTTGGTTTGGTTTAGTTCAGTTGCGTGTGACTGAAGACTGAACTATAAAAAGCCCCATACTGGCTTGATTCCCCAATCTCAAATACTGACTTGCATATTTTGGTTTCAGTCTTTACATCAAAATTAAAACATGTATTCTCAGAAACCAACCTCTGACTCTGTAGATTGTGCTGTCAGGGAAAGAGTTTGTGTGGTACCTCACAAAACTCACGAGTATTTCCATGGGATGCCATGAGGACATCTGCAGAACCAAAGGTCACTATACTGGAAATGCTGATGCTGGGTCCTTCTAAATGTCCTCTCTCTGGAATAAGGTTTCCTAAGGTTCAGCTTTGAACTGAATGCAGGTCCAGAACGAAGAAGTGCCTTCTTCCGTCTGCAGTATGCAAAGGTCAGGTCTGAAACTTGCTAGCAAATCATTGGACTTGGTATCTCTGAGGCTGAAGAAGTTCCTTCTTTTTCTGTGGTCGAGGTAATGTAGATGAAGAAGATTTGTGGAGCACTTCAGGAGTAAACCCCAGTTTTGTCATCTCAGGTGTCTGCCATACACTTTAGTATTTAATTACTATTTTAATCTTGCCATAGGGTTTGTCTTTAAATGATGCATCAGGGAGAGCACTCCTCCCCATGTGCTCATTATTTATCATCCTAATTAACTGGAGTTGCAGAGTGCATTGAAAATAAACTAAATGTGGTGTTTAACTGTATGTTCTCATGCAGGATCAGATTTTAGGGAAACAGATTCCAAACACCCATGAAGGCCTTTGGAGCATAAACAACCAGAACTATCTCCTGCCAGATCTCCTCCAGCAAAGCCAAATTACAGACTCCTCTGTGAACCCACCACAAGTGCCACTGACTTGCCAGGAACCTCAGAACAAACCTCTGACTAAGGTAAGAGATAAATGACAGATTGCCTGGATTGAACTCCAGCTTTTCTAAGTTCCTTTATCCTGTCTCTTTTTAGGATGAGTTTTTTCACCACATCCCTTCTTTCCTTAAAAGTTTTATCTGGGAGGAAGATAAGAAATCTTGAGCTGCCTAACAGATTTCATTGTTCCACTTATTTTCCCCGACCTCCTTCTCTGCTCCCTTTTCTTTCCTTGCTTTTTTCCCCTCCCCTTTTGCACTAGCTGGAGGGGTCACACCCTCTGCTCCTTGCCATGGCAGCACTCTGGTGCGCCTCTGCTCATTGTCCCTGGCTTTCTGCCACCCAAGCATTGTGTGGGGGAGCACAGGGGCCAGGGCAGCCCCAGAGGGCTCTGACACTGCTGGGCTTGTGGGGAGAGGTGTCACTGGAGGCAGATAACAGCTCTGTCAGGGCACCCCAGGGCCGTGTGCCCCGAGCACCGCCTGCCTGAGGCAGCTCTTGTTTCTCATTGCAGAGCCCGTGTGCTGAGAGCCCACCTGCCAAAAGCAGCACATCTTCCACAACATCCTTCACATCGTTCATAGATCCGAGACTTCTGCCAATCACCCCTCCCACCAGTCCAGTAGGACCTTCCTGTAGTTCTCGTGAGTATGCTTTGCCTTTGCATTAAAATGTTCCTCCTGTTTTGTTTTTTTTTTTGTTTGTTTGTTTTTTTGACAGGTGTGGAGAGGGCTTCTTGCTTGGAAATGGGAACTGTGAGTAAAATCTCCTGAAACTGGAACTTCAGCATTACTGTGAATTTTCATTGTGCTGCTTCTGCCCTTCTTTCAGATGGGGCTTGCTGTACTCTGCTGTTGTGTTACACCATGCTTTCTCAGGAATGCCTGAGGAATTTTCCAGATTTTTTTTTTTTTGGCTGTACAAAGCTCTCAGGGTGTTTTCTCACCCCTCTGGGGTTTCTTTCATTCTCCCACCAACAAGGTGGGCCAAATATGAGCTGTAGCCAAACACTCACATTTTCCACAATTGCTTGTGTCTTTTATTCTAGCATCTAGTGCCAAACCTGAGCCTGTCAGGAGGGAAAATGCAAGGAAGGGCTCTGTTGTCAATGTCAATCCAACCAATATCCGCCCACAAAGTGACAGCCCGGAAATCCGTAAATACAAGAAGAAATTCAACTCGGAGGTCCTGTGTGCTGCTCTGTGGGGTAAGCTCAGAGTCCTTGGGCAGGTGTGTGGAGGGAAGGCAAAGCAGGAGAGGCTGGCAGTGTCTGCTAGGCAGATTTCACAGATGTGTTGCAGGTCTGCTGGCAGACAGTGCTGGAGTGGATCCTTGAGCTGATAGCTGTGTCACTTACATGGCACTGCCTTCCCGGGGACAGGGTGACAAACACGTGAATTACAGTTGCAAAGGACTTCGTGCATCAGAAGGAGAGAATGTTTTGATCAAGCACCGAGCTGAAACCGTGCTCGTTGGGAGAGCCAAAAGTTGCAAATGTTTCAGCAGCTTTTGCAGCTCATGAGACTCATCTGAGCTGCACACAAGTATAGCTGATCACAGAGCCCTGACCCAGTGGAAATAATCCAAACACAGAGCCTTTTGCTGTCATGTGTGTTAGGTATTCCAAGGATCCAGAGCAGGTCATGTCTTTCCAAAAGCTTGTCTTGCTTAGTTCCTGCTGTCACTGCTTGTTCTGAACATCGCTGGACCATTGTTTAAACTTGCATGCTTTTTACAGGGTCAGCTTCACATGGTGTAAAACCAAGATACAGCAGTCAGACCTCATCTCAACAGCTGTAGACCTTGTCCCAGTTGCACATTAGCTAAACTCTTGAGTTGTTTTAACCATCTTTCTGCTTCAGAAGAACCAGATGTATTCTATGGGACTCGCCCAGCCTTTTACTCCTCACTTTTTGAGCCCGGAAGGGTAGATGAATGAAGTAGATGGAACCTTATCCAAAGCAGATGTAGATTTCCAGTTTATAGCTTCACAAATTTGGCATAATGTGTGTTTGTAGGAATCCAAAATTTTAAATTAAGAACAGAGCTGTGTGGCAAGGTGTGTAATTAAATGTGCATTGAGGCTGAAGAGCACCAGGTACTCGTCAGAGCATTGCCAGTGGAGGAGGGTGCTTGTTACAGCAGGATACCTTATGTTGTGTCTTTAGAATCTGCTGATTAGAAACGTGTTTGGCTTGAATGACATCTACAATTTCTGACATTCTCTGATGTCAGCAGCCCACTGGAGCCTTCTTTTCCTTAGCAGCAGTTGGATTTCAGATGGATTCACTCCTTAATTTGGCATTTGAAGGCATTCTTCCAAATCAGAGACTGTTTTCAAACAAACCCTGCACCTCCTTGCAACGCAGTGCTTCTTACTACAAGTTTGGTTCCCCCATTATTTGAATGTTTTATTTGGAAAAAGAGAGTTTGGGGGGATTTTTTGCTTGTT
>VZTA01004996.1:8003-20182 GCA_013398855.1 Mohoua ochrocephala | reverse complement strand
CACGTGAAGTACCGGCTCAGCACTTAAACCCCGGCTCTCCACCCGGCTACCTACTCCAGGCTGGGTTAAGGTATGCATCCAGCCCCGCTGGCAGGCAGCCGGGGCAGCGAGGTCACTGTGCTGGCAAGAGGCAGTACTTCACAAATACCTCTGCGCCAGACTGAAGACCGATGATGTTTCTTGGAAGGATGTGCAAGGACCAACTGTGGGGAGGGAAAAGCAAGGTGTCTAACCACACATGAGTCACTAAATACTAGATTTCCCCCTGCTACAACAGACTGTGACCTGGATGACGGCACATCCTCCTCCACCTGACAAAACTTGTTTGATCAGGTGCAGACACCATGTCATGCAGCAAGTCACACCATACACCTTTCCACCTTGCTTGGGGAAGAGGTGACTGATAGAAGACTGCTTCTTTTTTAAGGGCCCATCCCCTCAGCCTCAAAAACTAAGGAGCACTACTCTACCTCCCTGTCTGTCTAAAGACAGTGGCAGTCACTTAGTAATCCAAGTAATGCAACAGGAATAGGAAAGTTTTTTGGCACACTAGCTTCCTCTCTGTAAGGAAGCGTCAGCTTCCTAAGAGAAACACTTTCGCTTTACTCTCACACTGCTCCTGCTCTCTTGTAACTACAGTAACTGATCAGACAGTGAATGGACACTGGACACCATGTTCCGTGGCAATGCCAGAGAGAAAGTATAGACATACCCAGTTCAGTGGACAGAAGAGTCCTTGTTCCCATGTGGGTATGTAAATTAGGAAACAGCTTGTGTGTGACAAAACCAACATTTAAATCAATGATACATAGTCTGAACAGAAATTCAGCTTTTGGACTTTGAAGGTTAGAGTGGAAACCATAGCTTTGAGAGATAAAAAGTTAGTTCCTACTACATCAGTGCTTATGACTTGTCATGTTCTGTCATTTTAACATAAGAAAATCACCTTCTAGATATCAAACTAATAATGTACTTGTATTTCTGTCCTTACATAAAAGCCATTAGCCTTTTATAGAACATGAGCACCTCTATTGCTCCACATTTCTGAATATATGCAAGACACTCAGCAAAGCTTTCTTTCAGCTGTGACAGCCTGAAATTGCTGCCAGCAGATGACACCACTTCCAGAAAGTTACCTGTTCTTCACTGAAGAACCACAGGCGTCTGTCATGCAGCTCTCCCCATCCACTGCACAGTCCTGGCAATCAAAAGGCATTCACCAAGAGCAAACTAGATTTTTTTCTATCAGGGACTGTACCACCTTCAAACCAAAAGCATTCTGCCAACAGGCCAAGTTACAGGCCAGCTCTGTAAGCTTTAATAATGGCACCTGAAATACTTCATCTACCAAATATACTCAGAAGAGTTCATTATCTTTTCCTGCTGAGTTGCTGCAGCAACTGTCAAGAGCACACAGTTTGGGCACAACACATTTCTACAGTCCATCCATGATATAGCCCTGCTTGCTTCTTTTACTACTTCTTATGGGTGAAGTGTCAATGACTCTTCTGGATCTCTTTTGAACTTGCTGGTCCGCCACCTTTGGCATTACATCTCGGAAGGTCAGTGTCTGCTACATAAAGTATCATCTCTATCCGAGTGAAATATCACCTTAATGTAATTGGTCAATCTGTTTCAAATGAGGAAGTGCCCCCCAGACTAGAATTTGTAAAATTTGGTGAATACTAGTTCTGCATCCACTTGCCTCACAGCTTTCAAGATGCGGTAAACCATGGCCCTTTTTCACCTTGGTCTTCTCCTCTTCACCATGAGTGGTCCCAGCATTTTCAGTCTCTCCTTGCAAAGCAGCTTCTCCATTCCCTTGACATTTAGTTGCCCTTCTTTTAACTCTACTATGGACTCCCTCTAAATGCAGAATCCAGAACTGCCCAGCTCTGAAAACATGGGTCCACTGGTCTTACACAGGAGCAAAGTAGGACCACCTGTTTTGTTTGCAAAAAAAATAATAAATTTTGATGCAGCTCCAAACCGTGGCATGGTTACAGAAGAATTGTGAAAGATCTATGTATGCCCTGAGCTCTTGTGGAAGCACAAGTTCAGTACCATGCATATTCCAATAATGATTTACACCACAAATGCATAGATCTGTACTGGAGCTCTTCTACCATTTTTCCCTATAGGAGGATCTGACAAAACTGAGCTCCTTGCCACTGCACCAGTGTTGGACTACTTGAGAATGCCTGGTATCATCTGCAAAGTCAGGTGATACCATTGTTTATTCCCTCTCCTGAATCACCATGCAGAGCAGGTGGAAGTCCCTCTGGGAGGGACCCCGCTCTGGAGCAGCAGAAGACTCTGAAGAGGAAGGAGCAACACAATCCCCATTCCCCATCCACCTGTGCTGCTGGGAAACAGGAGGTAGAGAATTTGTGTGGGAAGTCAAGCCCAGGAAGAAGGGAGAGGTGGGGGGAGCTGTTTTATAATTTGTTCTTATTTCTCATTATCTCTGATTTTATTGGCAGTAAATTAAAATAATTTCCCCAAACCATGTCTGACTGTATGTGACTATAACTGCTGAGTGATCTTCCTGTCCCTACCTTGATGCATGAGTCATTCATTGTATTTTTCACCTCTCCAGTTGAGGAGGGGGAAGCAATAGAGCAGTTTTGTGGCTAGCCAAGGTCAGCCCACCACAGCCAGTCCATGCATTAGCTAGTCTCTTGCAGTTGTACCCTTTCCAAAGGGAAATGAAAACAAAAATACAGTTTGAAGTCAGACAGTCCATCATAGCATATGATCAAATGAAACATGAAGTATTTTTAGTGCAAAATAATAATACAAAATTACATTTGGAAGCACTTTGTTATAAACACAGCTAAACACAGCTGTAATCTGATAACATCTTTTTCTTATATACAGATTTAGTACTTTTACAATAAAGTATTACATTTCAATCACTGACCAGTTCAGCTGTCACAAATCAAGTAATATAATCCATCCTTTGCTTTCCATGTCTGTAGCCTTATTTTTATTCTGGCTGATAAAAATGTAACCTATTGTCTAGAAAATATAAGAGTTAAGACATTACTTATTCAGCAACAAAATATATCTAATTTCCCAATTTCCTAGTTTGTGTAAATATATATACACAAATTCTATAACAAAGCTTTCACATTTGTTTAGTATTCCTGCTTTCTGATGAACATTTTCATTGGCAACATTTCATTCACATTTCATTTGCATTTCACTTTCAACTTGAGCTATGAATATTGAATATTAGTATGCATATTAATAACAATTACTTCTTCCTTCCTCCTCCCTGAAGCATGGATTTATTGTCTAGTAGTCTGTGTCATCCCAGTCAATCTCTGCACAATATAGGTACTGTATCTTGTTAATGATGCATCTCCAGTCTCTTCATCTTATTTCCCCGTCTTTTTCCAACAATCTGAGTTCTCTTCAGGTTTGCTTTCATTTTTTAACATCTAATCCCAAATGCTCTAAACAATTAACAACATAAAAATTACTGTGCAAACACCAAAGATGTATTTAGCAAGTCTAAATAAGTTTAGCCTGCGATGTATTCATTCAGTTACTGAATAAGCAGCATAATGACTTACGTAAACTTACACAGCTAGTTCCTCTAAGCATGTTTATCAGTGATAATAAGCTCCTAAAAATATTAGAGGCAATCACTGTCATTCCTATATGATAATTTCAAATTGCAATCATCCATGTTCAGATATGCTTATTAATCCAACAGAACCGCATCTTATAGTTTAGTTTTGTACACAAAAATCTTCATGTTCTTTAAAATGTACACATTCAATCAGATTTAAAGCTCAGCCAAAGCAGGACTGATTAAAGGAATTTTAAAGAATGCACTGTTCATAGTCCTGAACAGTCTCTGTCTCCATACCCGAGACAGAGTTAATAATTACTACAAAACCTCTTCTGTTACATGAAATAGCATTATGGTCATACACATAGCATTTGCTCAGTTGGTTGGCTTGCCATGTATGACAGTCTTAGTGTTTTCAACTCATATCAAATGAACCCAGGCTTTCTACGCTATCATGCTGTGTGACCTGCTGATCTGAAATAAAAAGTACATATCTAATCTGTACTGTTTGCAAGTGACATCACTGTATATTAGAAATTAATTCCACCAACACATTTGTTATGTTTTATCCCATATTCTTTCTGTTTCCCCTTTTTTATTATTACTTTATCATTAAGTAACAGTGAATTCAACTATGATCTTAGAACATCCAATTTCAAGGAACTCACGGTTTTAACTTAGATTGACTCAGAGTAAGGAGCAAACATGGTACTGTAGCTCATAAAGAAATATAGATCTATATAATTCGTGTAGTATTTTCAAATTAAAGTATTAGCTTCTTGTCAACATGAAATGGGATACATAGGTTCAATTTCCAGTAACATTACTTACTTTCTTCCCTCAGCTTGTTTAATTCCTGTATTATATCACTATACACATAGGATAAAAGCTCCTCTTGGGATTTTGTTCCATCCAAATAATCTGAGGAAGAAAAAAGAAAAAGTGTTCAGGAGTCCTATGCCAGCTATCTGTAACAGCAATTGGCAAAGTTTTCAGTATTCCTATAGATGCCATCAGAAGAGATGAAAAAAATTAAAACCAAGAACGGCACCTCCCCTTTTCTTCTTCCCCAAATTCGTTTGACATGTTAAAAACCAACATAATGGGAAAGTATTCTAGTTAATAATTCATTTACAATTTTTTGTGGTATAAAAGTCTTCATAAGGGTAATGGTAATTATGTGAGGACAATGGAGCAATGGAATAATTTGGCAAAAAGGTTTCTGTGCATTAGAAGATTTCAGGTTCCTCAGTTTCAGTCTTTGAGCAAGTCACGGAAGAGCACTGTGGTTCTTATTCTTACTGCATAGCAAGAAGCAGTGTGCTAATGATGAAGCAGCCACCCAACTTCCCTTCCCTTCCCTCTGGCCCTCACTCAAGAAGCAGGTAGTCCAAGAGCTGTACAGCCGCCAACATCATACAAACTTGTGGCAGTGCCCCAACAGCTGGCCCAGCTTTGATGCTTCTCATGCAAAACTGGTGACTATAGTGTGGACAGTCTGCACCTAGAAGGTATCTTCAGCTTATTACAAGCCTTAACCAGGATTTCAGTTTTGTTCTGAAGAACTCTGCCAGTGCATCAGCTATCATCTCAGAAGCTTCCTATTTAGACATATGCACGTCATCTTAACAAGTTATCTTGTTAAGTGGACTTAATTAGTGATCAGAACATTTCTATCTTTTAACTTCCTAATTTTCATTATTAAATAACAAAACCAAAATCTCTATAGGCTTGAAATATAAACTAACAGAAAGGTCAAAACCTCCTGTCTAAGCCCTACAAAAACATTTGAAGAAGATTTTGTCCCATTTAAAAAGGACTCCAATTCAACAAAAACTGCTCAAGTGCCACAGTTATAAATAAGTTTAAAATTAAGAATACCATACCAACTTGCATACTTGCATTCTCTTCCAATTCATTTTTATATTTCAGATACATAGGCCACACGTGTCCATCGAAGTACCCTGGTGTATCTGCTGGCTGATAGACTCTGGTGCTACACAAAAATACACACACGTTCCCATATAAGTTTTATATTTTCCCCTGGTGTCAGCTGGTTAAATAACAGCTTTTATCCAAAATAAAAAAGTAAGGCTGGGTATATTTTTGTTGGAGCAAAGGAGGCTCCTTTGTTTTAATTCAATCTGTGATATGAACTTTGGCTGTCTTTTGCTATTTTACCTATTTCTGCCAATCAAACCACATTTAAGATTTGGTAAAAGTTTGGGGGTTTTAATTATAAAAGGTATTACAGATAAATTAAACTTTATTGACACTATTACCAAAATAAGCTACTTTTTCTTATTAGCTATACCGATTTCTCAAGCTTTAAATGACTAGTTGTTTAGTCTGGTCTCTTCCATTCTGGACACTGAAGTCTCAGGTGAGTCTAGTGAGAAACCAAGAAAGTGATATCAACCAAATCCAGTTGAATAGAGCATTTCTCCACTCAGCCAACGGATTCTGACTTTGTGCACATATATATTACTCCAAGCACACAGTATTGCTCCAAATTTGGAGGCAAGTCAGACAGTGGCTCAATAATCTAGATCAGATCTACAGTAAAATTAATGGACAGTCTGAACAAAACTGTACACTAAACCCACACATGAACATCATTACTCTAAGAATGATCATCAATTAGCTGTATTTAACCAAGAATAAGACTGCTTAGTATTTTTTAACCATTTCTCATTTTAAACATGGTTTTACTCAAATATGCAATCAGTAATCTAAATAATTTATCAGGACAACAAATTCTTTTTTTAGTGTTTGTAAAGCACTTAATACTTTAATAACCATGTGCTCTAAAATAAAAACCAAATCCAACAAACCTAAAACAAACAAAGAGAGGACAGGTGATCTTAATAGCTTACATTTTGCAAGCACTGAAGAAAAGCTAGTACAAAAGGACCACTTCAGGGGGTACAGTGACTCTTTTTAAACAATAAATCAATAATCTTACCTTCTTCTCCTTTTGCACTCTTCATAAGGAAGGGTCAAAAAATATCTTCTATTCCATAGTTCATTAAGTGGCCTAAGATAATAACATATTTAGTTCCCTCTTCCATTTTAGGGTAGCTTTTAATTTACCAGGTTACATATTACTGCTTACTCATAATTGTAAAGGAGAAAGCCTTCAACAATCAAAATATAAACATTTTTCGCATTGTCACATGTATTCTGTGGCTCTTCTGTCACAACACCTGAGCTTGCTGGGCTTTTAATCCAATTGCGAATACTGGTCACCATTTCATCCATATACAAGGCATCAAGTACTAGATGAAAACAGAAAGTTAAACATCCCTTAAAATCCAAGAATAAAAGAAAAAAAAAAGAACCCTTAAGTACCCCTACATGAATCAGTAAGAATCAAATAATCTACATACAAATTTAAAGGAAGGGGAACAGGATTACCCCCAAGATTATATCAGTAGTTCTGTGTTTGCAACTGATGATTTCCTGAAACCAAAGCTTGCACCAGGACCGGGGTATTTCTGTTGGGTGTAGTCTCTCCAAACTTTATGGCACCTAAAATTGTCTGACCTGAATTCACAGCTTTTCACTTCTTGACAGAAACTTCAGGGACTGCTCTCTGCTTCCACAAAACTTGTAAAAACTTACTAATCCTGAGACCTCCACCCTTCTGTCAATTGTAAGAGGGGGGAGTGGATGCTCAACATTTTTGCTTTGGGTTTTTAAAAGGTTCAGTAGGTTGGCATAGAGTTAAAGTAGCATGGCGTACAAAGCAAAACAGCACCTGATTTTGTCTGTAGACACACACGAATATATTGAGGAAGTACTGAAAGGTAGAAGGAAGGCTGCTTTTGGATACCATAACAGCAAACACATGTTTAAAGAGCTTTTAAGAGCAGCATTAAACCTGGATATTTGAATAGGGATGTCCAGTTTATCCCTCCAGTTTCACATTCCATTTGCATGAAGTCTAGAAGTTGAGCCAGAGACTGCATCGCTGGTAATCACAAGTTTTCCGGTACAACTGAAGGGTCTGACCAATATTCTCAGCAATACATTTTGTGATCAGAAAGTCTCAACAGAGATTGGCTACTAACTAAGCAACTGTTCACAAGCAGATATGACCTGACACAAAACACGGGCCTAAAGCGGACCTGGATCTAAATATCTCTAAGAATAAACTGGACCAGCATTAATCATGAACTTAAAAGCAGATGTTCTTTATGTGATATCTGACATGAAATAAAGGTGTCAGGATAGACCCAAGTTTTGACTGATTTGGAAAACTTAGTAGTGATATCCCATGAGTTCACTAGAAAAAGTGAAATAAAAAAGGCCACCATTACATAGAAAGCAATGAGGTTAAGCTTAAGCCAGTACTGCAAGCCAAGACTTTTAACTGAACAGTACCATTTGCTACCAGACCAGACAAAAGTGAAGAAACAGAGAAAAAGATTCAAAAGAGAAAAGGAAAGGTCAAGCACTAGTTTGAGCGATTTACTAGTTAAGCAAGTTTTTTTACATATGTCAGTGAGCTGAAAGAAACTCAGCAAAGGATTGCTCTGAACCACTTGTTTACTGCCTTGCTTAGAAGGGAAGAGAGCAAGGGGATGGAGTAGAAGAAGTGTTGAAGCCCAGCACAACAATTTCAGTAAAATGTTCAAAAGCAGTGCATCAGAGTTACTGACCATCATATAGCTTAAATCCACGTTCATCTGTTTCTACTTCAGACTCTGGCTGAAGGGGAAAAAAATTTAATTTTTTCAAGGTTGCTTTTATGACCATGCTGAGATATATATACTCTTTGGTTATAAACATAAGGGTTATACAGTTTTGTAATCCAATTAGTTAAATTTATCTTCAACATTAAACTGATGTAAGCAACTGTTAAAATACGCGACAAAAACTTTATTTAATCTAGAACAACAGACACTCCAAATCACGTGACTTAAGTTCATTAGAGCTTTACTTAAGAAATAAGATCTCCTTCACCCTCCTTAACAAACACTCCCAACATCAACACACAAGCTGTTTTTCTGTTTTGACTTGGGAGACAAAGAACTACTTATCGATGTATGAGTGTAGGCTTAAGACAGTATCATTAAACTCATTAGCGCAAAGGATCTTGAAAAATGCATCCGTCATACACCCATCCCTTATTTTAAAATATTTTAAAAGAGTGGCAAAGAAGACAGTAAATTTCCTTTTGCTGAGCATATTCAGTGGTTTGGCCATTTAAATTTCAATTACCCCAGTGCTCATTTTATGATTCTTATGAAATTAACAATATTTTAAGCAGCACCAATTTTAATAGTTCAGCAGCAGGAGAACTGAAAAAAGACTTGAAATCTACTCAGGCCTACTTTTACCTATCAGGTTTTTCCATTGAAACTGTTACCTTAAAGAAGTCATCTTGAGAGATTATATCACAGTTGGGAAGCATATTCTTAAGTTTTTCTGCTAGCGTTGTTTTCCCTCCATTTGTTACACTGTTAGAAAGCATTGTAAAAAGTTTACCAAGGCAAAAATGAATCTTTTAAACAGATGTACAAGCTCACACATACATTCCTATATAGTTATATGCAAAGAAACTATAAAACTCCCCCCAAATTTTAGTCATATTAAATACTTTCTACCTCTAGAAGTTTCCTGGCATGTTCCAACAGTTTTCAACAACCAGTACAGTGGATTAAGCAATGCCAAGAAAGATGCTGGAGACACCTGCACCCGAGATCTCCAACAGATGTAGAACAATTTCTTAAGTGTTACAAGCTATAAAATTATACAATTATCTGTTGCATTTGTAATCCAGTTTCAAAAAAATATGTATTCAGAAACAGAAATTATATCACTTCATTCTGAGAAGACAACTAGTCTTAAGCTGTAGAGGAACTTTAATTTTATATAACTTACCCTCCAAGGCCAATAACCAATACTTTCATAGTTGGTTTTCTCCTCAGTTCTTCGTATTTACTGTCAAAAACAATAGCCAATGGAAAATCTTAATCCAACAACAAGAAAGCAACTATTGTATTAAGAAATACCAGTTATACAGATGATTTCTCTCTTGTTGTCCATCATTTTTCTTTTTGCAAAGGTACAGTCAGAACCTCAGCTGCTTGTTCTAATGCTAACAAAAACCCTGCAATATATATGTCCCATCGTAAATTCCAATGTACTTTATTTTTAAAAGTATTTTAATCATTTGAAAGGAACTCTGAGAGACTCAATTCTAACGATATTAATACCACACAAGTTCCTAAAGAAAAGCCCCAGCTCGAGCATTAACAATATAAAATAGACTAGGTAAACAGAAGCTGTGGTGGCAAAACAGACAAAATCATTAAGAAAGAAACAAGTGGCATGCTCAGGAGGAAGATGTCTTAAAATTTCATGAAGACTTGTAACCAAGAGTGTGTTCAAAAACTGTTTTATGACCCCGGTCTCGGCAGCGGAATATTCACTGTGTAATTCACCACTCCCTTTCTGAGGACATTAACAGCACAGACCATACAAATCCTCCTCCTCCTCTGCTCCACCACAGACTAATCTGGAAGCATTAAAACTACCCTTTGTAAGGGCAGTTTAAGCCATCCTAGCTGACTTAGCACTGAGAAGGACTACGCAGCCCTTGATTTGCTCCAGAAAAGATCAAAGAGTGAACTCTAAAGGTTAATTTGTCCGCTATATCCCTGTTGCTGCCACCATATCCCACCAACCCTAAGGCTCCGGCTGCCCGAACACCTTCAGTAGTCTGCCAGGAGACACACTACTGTCTTGCCCCAGCTCTTTCCCCTAAACTTTCTTCTGGAACAGGTGTTTCCAGAGTACATAGTGAACTATCCTGGAAAAATACTGCAGCCGAAAAACCGTTCTGCAAAGACAGAGGGGAAACACTGTTTGTTTTTGGATGAACAAATTCCCTCCAGTTAACTATCCAATTACCCGTGCTTGCAAAGGTCTGATGTAGCAGGACAGGTTCTATGTACGAGGGCTGCTTCTCTTGGCAGCAGCACTGATCTACAGTTTGTTAAGCCAGTTTGTTTGTCAAACATTGTTTTCCATGAGCACACATCAATTTATAACTACTTAACCACATGCAAACACCCTTTTTTTTCCACCTGCTCTGTCCTCCTAGGTCACCCTTAAGGAGGTAAGGCCTGTGACACCTAACACCTGAAAGGACTGAGCAGGTAAAACTCTCCCTGCCTCCAACAAACCGGTATCTGTACAATACTTGTTGAAAAAAGACTTACAGGACATCAGCATGAAAGCAAAACCACACTGTTTCTGTGAAAGTAAGCTTTAGACACATGTGGAGTCTGAAACAACAACATTCTGCATTTGGTGCCATGACTGGAAGTTCAGCTGTTTCACAGGTCTGTGATATGATTTTCACGTGCTTTCCAATGTACGGTGATGTTAAAAAAAAACCCAAAAAAACACAAAAAAACCCAAACCAACAAAAGACATACCAACGAGCCCAAGCCATCACTCATTGCTTTGCAATGGTGCTGCTTATCTACAGTAATTGGCATTCACGAGTTTTTTAAGTTAGTACACATTGGTTTTCTAAGAAAATTATAATTTTCAAGTTCAATGATGCATTGCATGCTTATAGTACTGGTATCAATGCAAAGAGGGCAGACAAATGATCTGTTCTTAGGGACTGATGATACTCAGGCTACTTAAAAAACAAAATAAAAAAGCTCTTTTCTAAAAAATCATCAGTAAGGTTTGTGTTGCAGAGGACTACCCTTTGTCCCACAAAAGATGTTATGCAACAAACCGGGCAAAGACATTCAGCCTTGGACTTTAATTTATGTCACTGTCTATATGAAAATTAATCCCAGTCTACAGCAAAAAACACCATCATAAAAAACCACACTAACTCTTCTGCCCCCCTGAGTAATGTTTAAAACAAATTTCAAAAGCAAATTTGCCATAAATGCTTCAACACAGAAATCCTAAACTACCTTGGGTCAACTTGGCTCTTTAAACAGAGCACAAACCCATGACACCGCTAGCACAGCCTTCCTGTCACCCCATGTTTAAGGGCATACCGCGGCAAGGCTCCCACGCACGGAGACACCCGAAGGCGCACCGGACCCGGACCAGGAATGTCTCTCACGGGTATCGAGCCCACACAGCAGGGCTGGCGCAGGTTCCCGGCGGTGCGCGCCGCTCGCCACAGACGGCCGCACGTCCACCAGCTGCACTTGCAGCAGTTCAGCGCCTCCGGAGTTCGCACTTAACTTCGACCACGCCTAAAGCGTGCTCGGAGCACATCCTTCCGGCAGCAGAGCTCCGCGCAGGCGGCGCGCCCGCCTCCCACGTCCTGTGACGGAGCTGTCCGGGGCGCGCCCACCTCCGAGCCGGAGCGGCCCCGCGCACACGACGCCCCAGCCGCGTTCCGGGGAACAGCCCCATCGGAGCCGCCGGGACCATTCCCGTCCCGGAGGCCATCCCTGTCCCTCGGGCTGTACCGTCCCGGTCCCGGCACAACCGCCTCCGCCACGGCGAGAGCGCAGAGAGGGAAGCGGCGGGGCTTCATCCTGCGGCGCGCGCGCTGATTGGCCGCGTGCCGCCCCCGGCCAGGGCAGCGCCCACGGCCGCCGGG